>JAJOZX010013869.1:0-75932 GCA_023014485.1 Bathynomus jamesi
TTAGTTTCACTTTTAAGAGGGAAAGCATTAGAAATTTACACTATGCTACCCAATGAGATAACCGCAAACTATTTTGAACTTAAATTAGAGTTAATGAATGCTTATCATATGATGCCCAGAATATTACAGGGAAGCAATTTAGAAGTACTAGGCTAGGTCCAAACCAGACTTACCAACAACTTGGTTATCACCTCAAATGTTCCCTAAAATTTTGGTTGGATGGATGCAAAATAGAAAGATCTCTTGAGTCTCTTCTGGATTTTTTGTCATAGATCAGTTCCTCTCTACGTGCACTCCTGAAATGAAAGCTTATGTTAAGGAAAATAGCAGTAACAATTTAAAATGCACGATGGAAATTGCCAATAATTACGCTAGCTCCCACAACTTATATCCAAAAACTGTCTTAAAACCATACGTAAACCTTTTACTCAACCCACTACAAATTCAAATGCAGAAGCTTCTATGGAAAATAAGCCCCCCGTAAAGTGCTATAATTGTGGTGGTGAGGGTCATACTAAATACAAGTGTCCACAAAATCCTGCACTTTTTTAAGAAAGTTGCAGATTCAGACAAAAGAGAAAAGGTCAACTTTGCTTTTGACCTTAAAGTACCGAACATAGGTTTAAAATTTGAGGAAGGATCAGTTAATGGGTGCAAAGTATCTACTTTGGTATGAGATACAGGGTATGTACTTGTCTTATAGTTTCGGATAGAGTATTACCACCTGTTCCAGATACTCATGATAAATGGACTACTGTTTATGACTACTTGGGTAGGGCTGATAGATTTCCAATAGTAAAATGTCACCTGTTGTGTACATACTTTGAAGGGTGGACTTGTGCCATCAGAGCCCGTGAGCCCCTATTAAGTTTTGTTCTATCCTAATAGGAGAATCCATCCCTTCTGCAGATGTGGATGGCGTTGCTCAAGTAGTTCAAACGAAGTAAAATTAAATCCCCACTAAATCCCTAAACCCCCCCCCCCCTGTTTAAAACTACTTTTAACAATGAAGTTTCATTTGAGAAATTTAAAGAGGCTGTACAACATTGTCCCACTTTAGTTAATGTAAAAAGGAGCGTCAATGATGGGATAATTGAAAAGTCTCATAGTAGTCATTCTTATAAATATGTAAGGGACAGTGATTTATTCTATAGAGAGTGCATTAATAGTCCTAATTCCAAACTTGTAGGGAAAAGAGCTATAGTTATACCTCTCAAATACCATAACCTTGCCTTAAAAATAGCACATGACTCACCATTTGCTGGCCACTTTGGTTATACTAAGACTCAGATGAAAGTTTTAGGTAAGTTTTATTGGCCCGGAGCTCCTGGAGATATATTAAGGTACTGCTGCTTGTGTGATGTCTGCCAGAAAACGTCAGCAAAGGGACATGTAAAACCTGTACCCTTACAAAAAGTTCAAATCAGTACAAGGAAGAAAATGAGTGAAAAGCTAGACTGGAAGGAGGAATACCAAGAGGGTTTCAACACACTAAAGAATTGTCTCACAAAGGCTCCAATCCTCAAGATACCTGATACCACAAAGATATTTGGATTACATACAGATTCTTCAAATAAGGGAATTGGCTGTGTCCTGCTGCAATATGACATCGAAGGTAATACAATGCCTGTAGCCTTTGCAAGTAGAAAACTGTTACCCAGAGAAGAAATGTACTCTACTATAGAGAAGGAATGCCTTGCTATAGTGTGGGGAATTCAGAAATTCAAAGTCTATCTGGTAGGAAAAGAATTTCTCTTAGAAGTCCACTAATGGCAGATTAATGAGATGGTCACTCATGCTGCAAACCTATCAATTTAGAATAATGCATGTAAAAGGACAGTTAAATCATTTTGCAGACATTTTGAGTTCTGAAAATGTAATTAGTTACATTTTCTTTTAGGGGGGAGATGTCAAGAAGATACTGTTCTTGATTAGGATTACTCCTTATAGAATTACAATTCTACACCCACATTGACCCTTTCTAAATGATCAGAATGTGTTCATACGTTCGTTTCCTAAAAAGCGATGTGATTTTATTTAATTATGTAATGTAAATGTCTTCAATTTTAGTATATATCTTGTTATTCATAATTTGTATCATTCTTAAAAAGGTTCTTCCTGAATGCTAGTACTCTGATATCACATTGGCAAATAAAAAAAGTTTTGTTAATAATTCGCTAAGAGAAAGACACTTGGTGGCTGTCAGATTCATCTCGGCATCCACCAGATTCCTAACTTGAACAATGAGCTTTTCTGTCCATATTTATATATCATTTATCTTTTCTTTGTCATTTATATTTAGTCCATTTCATTTAGTCACTTTAACCCTTCGTTTAAGTTAATTTCCTTATAGTTTAATTATATATCTGATGTCATACCCATTTAATTAAGTAACTTGGTTTTCATTATAAATATAATTTAAATTTCTTTTTGTATATTTTCTTCATCCTAACCACTAAGTGTAATTTTTTTAATTCCAATCATAAATTAATTAAGAACCTGGTCTCTGTTTGACATATATATATATATACAGGGCATCCCAAAAAATGTATACACACTTTAACAGCTGATAGCTCAATTGATGTTTCTTTCTTTCCAAGTTAAACCCATTAGAATTAATAATGGCAGTCAGACTAAGCTTTGAACAAAGGAAATTCATTCTAAAATGCTACTGGAAGTGTGAAAACGCAGTTGAAGTGCAAAGACAGTTTAGGAGGGAGTTTCAAACAGATCCACCAACGCGACTTACCATCACTCGAATTAGTGATAAGTTTGAAGCCAATGGAACTGTTCAGAATGTCCACAAGAAGCGTTCCAGAAGACCACGGACATCGACAAGCCCCACAAAGCAAGAAAGAGTACTGGAAACGTATCACCAAAGTCCAAGAAAATCTGTGCGGCAAGCGAGTCGTGAGGTAGGAATTTCAGAATCGTCTGTCCAACGCATTTTGAAGCGCTGTCAATGGAAAAGTTACATTCCAAGATTAGTCCATGCTATTAATGAAGATGATCCGGACCGAAGAGTGGAGTATTGCGAGTGGTACTTGGCACGATGTGGATGTGGATTGGACGAAGGGGTTTCGTAGAATACCCTCCGCGTTCACCAGACCTCACACCACTAGACTTTTTTTTATGGGGATACTTAAAAGACAAAGTCTACGCCATAAAACCTGCAACAGTTGCTGAATTGAGAGCAGCCATTGAACGAGAATGCACACAAATACCAAATGAAATGTTTCGTGATGTTTGCGATTCCATTGCTTCGCGTTATCAGCAGTGCCTGGACCAGAACAGACGTCAGTTTGAAAACAGGCATTGACAAAACAATTAAATAATGTCTGTAGATTCTATTACATTTTGAAAATGAAATGTATTTTAATAAACACTGCCTTTATAAGTATTTAAAGTGTGTATACATTTTTTTGGGACGCCCTGTATATATACATGCACACATTTCATTCAACACTGCCTTTGGGATAAACACATCACTTCCACATACATAGACAAACACTTTACATTGGGATTAGGGAACCTCTGGGTGAGGCTTGAGCGGCTGTCAGTTTTTCGGTGCTGAGGGTTTTGACCCTGGAGATTACTAACAACAACAACAACAACAACAACAACACGACCCATCTTTCCTTGGGTTGATATGGGCATGCCCAGTGAAAAAAAAAATATATATATATATGCCTAGTGTATATATCTACCATATATAACTTGAATGTGTAACTTACTTTTCTCTGTTGTAATTCTATGAGGGCCTTGGAGGCCTTAGCAGTTTACTCCTTGGTAAGGTGGTAGTATAGCCTTCCAGTTGCAGTAGATGCCTCTACCCTTGTCAAAACATCAGAGTATGTAATTGTAAGAATATCTGGTTGATGAGGAAAAAAGAATGATGGGTTGGGACCATGAGGATGAAGAAAACATATTTTTACTTCCCTCTTCTCAGTTTTGTCCAAAATGCATGCTAACCACCAAAGGTTATCATATACAGCAGTGACAAAACCATGTAGTTTCTCTTCAGGTATAAGTTCTTCTTCATTGACTTTCTCAATACGTGAATATCCTGATGCTGAGAAATGCTTAACCTCTAGTGAAGTTAATGAAACTGGTTTTAAATGGTATATTTTCTGAGTACCAGCAATTGTTCTTGCTTTTGAATGTCTAGTTTGGAGAAATTCTTCATTTTCATAATCTTCATTGGTTGAAAAATGTGGTGTAATATTATTATTATCTTTGGTAAATATATACAGCTGTTGTGCAGTAAGGATTTGTTTATCATAAGGCCATTGCAGACTAGCTTTAGCAGCTAACCTCTTAACAGTGCCTCCTACACCATCACATGGTCCCTTCCCATGGCTTATTGTAAAAAAATTCCACTCTGCATCAATTCCAAAGTCATCTTTGTGGTGGCAAAGATTCAGAAAGTTTTTGCAGTTTTTATATTGTCCAGCACAGCCATCTGAAAAGTATTTGATTTTGTTGATGGATGAGATGTTCTCTTTTATGAAGTTTATGAGATGCTTTTGAAACAAATGTACTGCAACTGTGTTATGAATATTGCACTCAGATATGACAACAAAGTTTAGGTGAGCAATCTCATTTTGCTTGTTATAATACAAAACAAATGGATGTAGAGTTGCCATCTGATTGTTCCAGTGAAAACTCTGCACCTCATCTTGGAGAACAAAAGAGTAATTTTCGGCAAAATTGCATACTACTATGACTTCACTTGGTTTCAGCGACATTTTAGTTTCATTGTAATAATTAGCTTGCATCTTGGTCAGGAAATCATGGATTTGGTATTCTTGAAGTTTGCTTCAGAAATGTTCAATTTTTCACATGAACTCGTGTGAATTGATTCAAGATTGGACCTGTCTGTATTGGTCCACTTCTTAAATTGTACTGAATCAATGCAGTTATTATGAAAAATATTTTGGAGTTTCTCTTTCAATGCTTTTGTGTCTCCACATTGTTTACATTCCCTAAGGCAGCATTGCAATGAGGGTGGATTGCACTCAATCAAAGTAAGACAATGTCGTATATGGTTGATAGGATTTTCATTATCTTCAGTTAACTTATCAAATTTAGTTCCTACAAACACAAGTTTAACATTCTGATGAATCGTACATACACATACTGAGTGAGTTCCTGATGCTCCGGCAATAATACATTGCTTTGGACGCACCTCTGCAAATTTGCTGAAGCCCACTTTTACCAAAGGATTTCTTTCTTTAAAAAGCTGATGAGCTTCTTTTAAATTGCATAGCAGTAGATGCTTCTGAAAATGTTTCCTCTTCCCTGATCTGTCCATAATGCTGACATAATCCTTTTTACCAGGCATTATTCTACTGATATCTTCTGAAAGATAAAATGCTTTGATTTTTTCTATAATGTTTTGTTCAATTTTCTTTCAGGCCCAGGATTTGGAATTGAAAGGATACCCATTTCATTAGTAAGCTTTTTGGCAAATGATGCTTTGTGCCTTGTGTTGAATTCTGTAGCTATTTTTCTCTCACTTCAACTTTTTGGGAATAGTCAGGATTTGTATTCTTTCACTCCTCTTGGTCTGCAAGTTGCTGAATTTCTCCTTCAGTTGATTTAATATTTCATCATAATCTTTTTCTGTCTTAGTTTTTTCTTTTTCCTGTATTAATATAGTATCTCTTCCAGCAATTTCTTCTAATTTTCTCTTGACTGTTCCTGTAACTTTTGTTATTTTGTGAGATGCATAAGCCTCTGTCTCTCTTAGGTTTCTTGTCTTCATGGGAGTTTCTCCTAATGATTTTAATGAAGTATTTAAAGTTGATAATTGAAGTTCAAGTGCTGTGCTTGTTGATGCCTCATTGATTTAAAGTTCATTTTCAGATGAAGATATTTCAGGAATATTACTAGTTTCTTCACAGCAAGAGCTTTTTTTCATCTTTATCTAAAGTTTTTTTTTCAGGCAATGATTCCAGCATTTCCCTACACTGTTTACAAAGCCTGTGATCAACTGTTAATTTGATTTCAGGCCTTTTATCAATTAAATATTGAGGTGGTCAATTCGTAAACTTTTGGTTCGACGCTGTCCTTTGTGATTGAAAGGATCAGCACATTTCTGTTTAAGTTTATCCATTTTTTAAAAATTAGTGTATTAAAACTAGTAAGTTATATTTAAATGGCATTCCATAATTTAGAAATTCACTTCGAATATTAAACAAATATTTTCTGAAAAGATGAAAAACGAATTATTTAAAGGTTAATTTTAATTAAAAATACTTCCTGATCGTACTTATCACTGGCCACTTATAACCTCTTAGGAACATATTCCACCTTGGTAAGTGAACATTTGTAAAAAAAATTGAAAAAATTGGGGATGGTATATTTTTTTTAAGGTCAAAGGTCAAGGATATTTTTTTAAATTTTCATTTTAGAGGCTTATGACGAGAGAGATAATATGACAAGCTGTTTAAGAGCTTCAAAATGACATGAGAATCAGAACTCTAGCTTTATAAGTTATGTGGCTACAGCAATTTGAAATTTGACAGTAAGTAAAAAATCAGGTCAAAGGTCCAAATCTCAGCAACCAAAGGTCAGCCAGCTCTAAAATTTGGGGAATTTCAGTTTCTCACACATACCTACTAATGTACCAAATATCATGAAAATCTGAGATGGTCATGTTCAAATTCACCTTTTTTTGGCCGAATTGACATGGAATGACCCTCTAGTTACCTTTACCTTTGGTTAGCTTCCGCCCGAATTGTTTAGACCTACAGTTTAACGTGGAATCCGAACCACGTCCCATCAGCAGCCCAGCGTCTTAACCAAAAGGCCCTAGGGTACCCATTTATCTACCAACCACTTTATTGTGTGGAAGGATGAACAGCTGGGTTTTGCTCTGTGGAGTCGGTCAATTTTGAGTGGAGCCGGAGTCGGAGTCGGTGCAAATCCTATAACCATAGCAGCCTAGGCCTAGCTCAATTTTATGAATAAAATAGATTTAACCTAATGTTTTAATATAATATATAAAATAATATATATATAAATATAGTTGCTTATAATTAATAAGGATTATAATTAATTAATTAACATAATTAATAATAAGGAAATTTAAAAATTCAGTTTAGGTTTAGTACATTTTGTTACGGATGTTTATAGTAATACAAAAAACATATTAATTTGCTAAACCAATAATAATCTTTTGTTTAAGCTTCAATCAGTTTGTATTTTTGGATTTATTGTATTTGAATAAAGAGAAAAAAAAGCTATTAAGGCATAGTTACAGCCACTAAGTAACCTGATGAGTCATGTGGTGGTGATGAAATGCCTTGTTTATGAATCTCCATTGGCCTAATAAAGCTAATCAATTTAGCCTTAACATTCCATCGGAGTCGTAATTATACAAGTCAGATTTCTGGAGTCGGAGTCGGAATGTAAAATTTTTGGAGTCTACAAATTTTATCGCCGACTCCACAGCCTGGACTTTTGCTGCGCACCGGATGCCGTCGGGTCTCGAACCCGGGGCCGATTGATTAGTAGTCGGCGACGCTAACCACTACACCACCGAGTTATAATTAAATAATTGAATTTTTGTTTTCCAAGAATCATTTATAATGAATTTTTTTTGTGTACATAACAATCAAACTGATTATATGGCCAAGTCACTATTCAAAGCAAACAGTATGATAATCTCAATAAAATGTATGTTCATTAATTATATTCTCTGTCATTAATCAATTGCTTTAGTCTTTTTTAGATTTTATCCCCCCCCCCCCTTCTTCTGGGCCCCGGGTGATATGACCCGGCGGCCCTGCCTCCAACACCACTGCTTGTAAAACTCGCAATTTTTGAGGAAGCATTATCTGCCTTCATGAGCCAGTTGGAATGGACCCATACTCACCTGACTCTCACCCCGTCACTTTTCTTTGCGAGGTTACATAAAGACAGGCAGTGGTATACTATAAGCTGCTTTGGTTTATCGCACTTATTGACGCGCGCGCACACTATATATATATATATTATATAAACTGCAAAACAACACACAGTATAATTAATGTAAAGAACGACGCTTGTGTAGAAGAACGTTCCGCACAAGATGAGGAGGGAGAACGAACAAACATTGGTTTCTGCTCGTATGTAGGAGAATTACAACTTCTGATTAATCGAGGCCCATGGTGTAGTGGATAGCATATCTGACCGGCAATCGGAAGATCCCGGGTTCGATTCCCGGGTGGTTACCTCATTTTTCATTTGTTCGTTCTCCCTCCTCATCTTGTGCGGAACGTTCTTCTACACAAGCGTCGTTCTTTATATATATATTTTTTTTTTTTTTAACTGCAAACAACACAGTATAATTAATGTAAAGAACGACGCTTGTGTAGAAGAACGTTCCGCACAAGATGAGGAGGGAGAACGAACAAACATTGGTTTCTGCTCGTATGTAGGAGAATTACAACTTCTGATTAATCGAGGCCCATGGTGTAGTGGATAGCATATCTGACCGGCAATCGGAAGATCCCGGGTGGTTACCTCATTTTTCATTTGTTCGTTCTCCCTCCTCATCTTGTGCGGAACGTTCTTCTACACAAGCGTCGTTCTTTATATATATATATATATATATATATATATATATATATATATATATTAACATCAATAAAGAACACAAATGAAATGGACAATTAAATGAACGTATACATCGCAGAAAGAAAGCACATCACTCGAAACACTTGCCATATTTATGTTTAATCTTTAAACAGTAATATAATAAAAGTGGATGAATGCAAACAACGTTCTGACACGCAGTAACAAACGGAACTGGCTAACAGCGGATAACAACAAACAGATTTCAGATAGATAAACAATTAAATCGGCGAATTACACTTTTATTTTGCATACGTAAAAAATTAGTCATCATACCGCTCTACACTGCATTGGTGAGATCTCATGAATGAGGAGAAATAAAGAAAAATATTTACTCATGAGAAAGATGGTGTCGACTCTAAATTATATTTGTCAACAACGACATCATTTTCAACTGTAATGAAAGTTTTGTACATATCCTGATTAAATTTCTGTTGCTCTATCAGGATATATTCGTTGCAGCATATACCATGTTTTGTCATGTAGGCACGTACATGCAGTGTATTTTCAAGTGTTCTTTGCTGCATTCTGTTTCGAATCTTATTTTTCACAAGATTCATTGTCGAAAAAACTCTCTACTGCTGCATTGCTCAAAGGCATTGAGATCAATGACAATGCAAAATTACCAAGATCTTTGAAATCATGATCATCTGCCGCATCTTTGTGATATACTTCCATCCAAAATTCATTGGGAGTGAGTTTCTGCTCCCAATCTACGCTCCCGATCTTGTGCCATTGCTCCTCCAAATTACCTAAATCTCCATTGTACAATTTTAAAAAACTGATCTAGTAATTTAGCTTTCGCACACCAAGCACAGTCTCGGGAGATAGTGCATTTACACTCTGTAAAAGGTGTATATTTGAAGGTAGTCTTCTGTGCATTTGTCTTATCAGTTAGAGCAAAAAATCTCTGCACCGTTCCTTAATGCTGCTTAGGGTGGTTCTTGCATTTGAAAATAGAGCAATATTCTTCGTGTTTTTCATTTGCAGAATGGGCAATTAAGTCACCGTGGTGAGCTCTTATCTCACTTTTGCACACTGCAAGCAGCTTTTGTTTCGTCACCCAGAACACTAGTAATTCAGTTTTTTTATTTTTTCCCACTCTGTTCTAGCGTTTGCAATATTTTGCCCATTTACCCATAGTTAAGTCTATTGATGACCAGAACAAGTTCACCTTATGCAAATTAACACCGAACCGACCTGAAATTCAATTGAACGCAGAATGTGTAAAACCTGAACACAAGGACAAGAAGGAAATTTTGATTTTGACGCTCATCGATAAATAACCCAACTGCAATTAATATAGCCCAAAAACCAGCAACCCGCTGCTGACAACATTCTCCGCAACTCGTTGTCAAAACTAGCCCACTTGTGCGGGAAAACCACGCACCTGGCAACTCTGTAACAGCCCAGAGTACTCTCAGAAATGAGCGATAAAACAAGCCAGTTGTTGGCGCTCGCTGATTGGCTAAAATCTACTGCGTCATGCCCACTGCATCATCCCCACTGCATCATCCCCACTATAGCCTTCGGTATTTGCACAATTACTGCGATGAATCGTAGCTGTGGCTCATCTAATTTCATCATTATTTCATCCGCTCTCAAAACTGCAGTAATAATTGTTTGAATTTTATTGTTTGAAGAGCTTTTTAAATAATGTTTTAATGTTTACTAAACTTTTTGAATTCTCCGAGGTTGGTTCATCGCCAGTAAACGCGATAACAGAATTACGCCACTGAAGACAGGATCTATTCTACCTAGCCTAAGATACTTGAAAACTAAATAAGATTCCACTTTTTGTTATTACGTTTATTGACCAATATCCATAATGCTAAACAATGATGCAACTCTGAAACATACAAACAAAACATAAACACATGAAAAATAAAGGCATCAACATGAAGACACCAATCAATAATAATGAATATTCTCTATCTACCCCCGAGTCTTTGATATAGTATAGTGAAAAAAAGGGGAACAAAGACTGTTACATATGTAGTAGGGTGGTCGCTCTGCCATGAAGGTGTCTTCCTATCGCGTCCGGAGCGTCTGACGGCAGGGGCATCGGTTGCAGAAGCGGGACACCTGGACGCAGCAGGTTGCGAGGAATCTCGTTGCTGGAAGCGTTCAATGGGTGCCAGGGACGGTGTTGGTGGGCACTGCTGAGGGTGCGCAGCTGGTCTGGAGGGCAGGCCTCGTGGTGGGGTGTGCAGTGGAAGTGATGTGGGGCTGGTCGGTGAGGTTACGTTGCCAGCCGGTTGGTGGGCGGTAGGGGATGATCGCTCGACTGCGGACGGGGAGCGTGGTTTCGGGGGTGAGGTTGCGCACTGCTCCAATTCGGGCGCAGGGCTGGAGAGGTGAAGGCGGGAGTCGTCCATGCGTGGTTTTGGGGGTGAGGTCGCGCACTGCCCCGATCCGGGCGCAGGGCTGGAGAGGTGAAGGTGGGAGTCGTCCCCGATGGTGAGGCGGCGTCTGTGCGGTTGGACGGGCACGTATTTCCTCAGAAATTTTCTGTTTCGCAGAGTCACTCTGCCTGAACCGTCAACCTTCACCACGTATTGATCGAACTGTCGCACTTCTATTACCAGGCCAGTCTTGTCCCATTTCCTGGGGTTGGGGCCGATCTGGTTCTGGATTCTGACCCTGTCTCCGACCACGAGTGGGGGTAACCGTCTGGTGTGCTCGGACCAGTATTCAGTGGCTCTCATGTGCCTGTTCCGCAAGGCATCCTCCCTCGCCAACGTCCCGAGCCAGGTATCGTGTGGCTTGTACCTGCCGGGCACGATCGGGATGAAATCTTTGATCGGACGGCCGAACACACACACAGCAGGCGTGTTGCGGTATTGTAGCATGGCTCGCTGAAAAGCGTCTGTATCGAGCTCACCGTTCGGTCCTGTGTTGTCTGTGATCAGTCGTTTCGCTGTTTTCACGCCAACTTCGGCTCTGCAGTTTGAATGTGGAAAAGCTACCGAAGCCAGACGGTGGTGTACGCCCCAGTTCCCAGGAAGTGACGAGTAGCCGTGGATGTGAACTCAGGGCCGCCGTCAGATGACAGTTCGTCGCAGATGCCATAAGTCACGAACACCCTGCGCAGGCTGTTGATGAGGCCTCTGGCGCCATCCGTGGTCCTCTCCACAATCGGCCAGTTTGAGTACCTGTCGACGATCACCAGGTAGTTGGTACCTTTATAGTGGAAATAATCGGCACAGATGCATTGGGGACACCGGAGGAATTGGAGGAACACTGGGTTGCGAAGGTGCCATACGGTTGCAATGGTTGCAACTGTTCCTGAGGGTAGTGATAGCAGGGGTGATGCCGGGCCAGAACACGGACACCTCAGCCCTCGCGACCATCGACGATACGCCCTGGTGGGCTGCGTGGAGCGCGTTCAGTACATCCTGCCGGAGAGAGGGAGGGATCACAACACGGTTTTTGAATACGACGACGCCGTCCACCGTGTACAGGTCCTCTCGGAATTGGTAATATTTTGTGAGTGGGAGTGGGAGCTCGTGACGGAAGTCAGGCATGCCTGACTCGATTATCGAGACCAGCTGTGTCATGTGTTAGTCGCTGCTCGTCGCCAATCTTGCCCGGTCCCAGGTAACGGACTGCAGCGTGTTCAGAGCCGAGATCGCGGAGGCCATAACCTCGTCGTCGAGGGCTTCGTCGTTGTACGCAGCCGTTCCCTCTGTGCGTATGCCAGCTAAGAATGAGTGGCGCAGAGCAGCTGCCGACGGTAGGTCATCATCAGCAACAGCGTCTTGGCTACTAGCGGAGATGTCGTCTGCCAGGAGCATCTTTTCAGGTTGGCGGTCGCCGGTGGGGTGGCGGGACGTAGCGTCAGCAGCGCGATGCCTCGCACCAGGTACATGGATCATGCGAAATCTGTAGCGGAGAGTCTTCTCCTTCAGATTTCTCAGTCGAGCATTCGGTAAGTCTTCCAGCGACCTGTCGCCAAACACCTTCAGCAGCGGTTTGTGGTCAACCGCGATGATGAGGTCATCGCAGCCGAGGACGAAGTACCTGGCCTTGTCCAGTGCGTCAGCGACTGCCAGAGCCTCCCCCTCGATCGGCGCGTAGCGTGACTCGGCGGGGTGGGTGAAGCGACTGCCAACGAGGGTGACCATCCAACCAGTGCGGCAGCAAAAGGGTTCAGCACCAGGACATTCACAGTGCTTCTGGGATAGCCAGAATCCGATCCCTGACTTCGACCAATCGGTCGCAAGACAGGTCGGCTTTGTTTTGTCAAATATACTTACACCCTCCTCGATCTCACTGATGATCACCACCTTCGACTCTTCAAACAGATTGTTGAGTTGATCATCCCATCGGAAGGGCGTGCCGGGCTTCAAGAGTTGGCGAAAAGGTATCATTCTCTTTGCCATAGCGAAAGCATACGCCACCTGGTTAATTAGCCCAAACCATGAGCGAATGTCGGTTATGTTCTTTGGTGTAGGAAAGTCACGGATGGCCTGCAGATACTTCTCGCAGGGTCGTACTCTGTCGAGTGTGATTTCGAAGCCAGCAAACTCCACAGTGTCTTGTCCAAATACAAACTTCTCAGGGTTCAGCGTGATGCCGTGTCTGCCGCAGATGTCAAGCCAGTTGACTGCTTGGAAGAAACTTTGTCTCAGGTCGTCCGACCAGAGCAGCGTATCGTCGATACACTTGGTTTTGTTTGGAACGTCGGATACTATTTCGTCGTAACGTCTCGAATAGCCATCACCAGAGGCGATATAGCCCTGGGGCGCCGTGCGGTACCGGTACCTGCCCCACGGAGTGATGAAGGTAGTCAGGTGACGGTCTTCCTCGCGGAGGGGCACGCTGTGGTATCCGTTCCAGGCATCGAACACGGTCTTCTTCTTGCCATGGGGCACCGACCGTGCCTGGTGGAACGGTGACTGAGTATGGTGTGTCTCGCGGGTGGCATGTATGTTCAGGGGCTGGAAGTCGACCGTGCGGCGTGGCTTCCCGTTCTTCTTGGCGCACACCACCATCCGGTGACACCATGTCACCGGTTCGCCGACCGGCACTGGCTCGATTACGCCCAATTTCACGTCTTGGTCGAGTCCACGCTTGACGTCATCTTGCCAGTGAAGAGGGACGGGTACCGGGGTGTGATATGCCACCGGGTCAGCTAGAGGGTCCACCATAAGTTTCAATGGAGGGCCCTCCATCATTGGCAACGGCTGATGCGCACACGTGTTAAATGTGCTTGACTTGTAGTATTCGACCAAGTACTGCCGCAGTCTGTCGCGGTTCTTCTCAGTCGCCAGGAACGGTAGTTGTGATGGCGGCCGGGGCGGTGTTTGACGTATCGGGCAGTCGCATGGGCTGGTCTGACCGCTCTCGCTGCTGATAGCACTATCTCTCGCCGGCACCTCATCGCTCGCGGTGTCGGCTGCCGAGGTTGCCTCGAGTCGATGCGAAGACGTCTCACCGATCATCGGGAAGTTGTCGGTGATCATGCCGAGCGCGATGCATGCCTCCTTGCTGAGGAACAGCTTGTCGGAGTTGTCCGTGACATAGGTGAGTTGACGAGTTGTTACCACTTTACCGGTTTTGTCCTTTCCAGAGAGTCGCAGGATGACGGCGCCGAGTATTTTGATGCATCCGTTGTTGGCGGCGTGCATTCTCATCGTGACGGGGATAAGGTCGGCTTGTTTGAGGCCTATGCGGTGGATGACTTTGATGCCTGCCAGACAGCTCTGGCAGCCGGTGTCAGCCATCGCACCGAGTGTAGCAATCTTGGGCGCGGCCTTTAGCTCGAATCCGAATGCAGCGTAATCTTCATCGACGGCTGTCACTGTGAGGTTTATGAATGGCTGAGGTTTGGAGGCTTGCTTAATCCATGTGTCGGAAAGGCGATGATAAAGATGATGGTCAAGGGCGATGACTCTCCTGATGCGGCGTCGGCCAGTTGTGGCAATCGAGCAGAGGGCCTCGAATACAGCACCTTCGCATATTGCATGTGAATTTGTTACTATCTCGACTCTTGATGGTTTGTGCTTGCTCCTACACACTGCTTCAAAGTGGTTCTCGCGATTGCAGTGGCTGCATGTGTGGTAGGGTGCATCAAAATCACCAATGACATAGTTTCACTTTGTCCCTAAGTTAGAAATGTTCCAATGGTTAAGAAAACCTACTATGTGAATTATTTTTGGATTTGAATGCCATTTATGGGGTCCACACAGACTTCCTATATGCACACCAACCCACAGTCATTCTGTGATTTGAGATCCAAATAGTAGAAGTTTAAAAATTTTGTTCACAAAAATCAGCCTAAGAACATGTAAGTGATATTTCTAAAGGTCATATATACTTCTAAAAAGTGATAGAAACTTCTATAAAGTGATAGAAACTTCTATAAAGTGATAGATACCTCTAGAAAGTGATAGAAACCTCTAGAAAGTGCTAGGAAGTGGTGGAAAGTTATAGAATATTCTAAAAGGAACTGCAATATATAATCTGATATGCAAGTATTTATGATAAATATGATTTTTGTGTGTTTATGTTAAATGTTTATGTTAATGAATTTTGTGTTCTCTCTTACAGAATTTTTTGTGTTCTCTTTATACCTGTCGTGCATTATGGCCAGTTCAGATAGCACAAATGATAAATATGCTGTTAAAACTCGTCAAACTGCTGCCATTTATGGTCTTGGTGCTGGAATCAGCGATGCAGATGCAGAGAAACAGGATCTAGGCTGCCAACATGTGAGCAAGTGTTGCGATGCTACATGTTTCATCAGCAAGAAGGTCTACCGTTTAACCGTACAAAATGGAACAATGCTAAATTTGTCTTGCAAAAAATTATTCCATTTTATCAGAAAGGCAACATTGCCATGATTACTGAGAGGAAAGCTGTTGAAAAAATTATAGCACTATCTGCAAAAAATGCAAAACTTAGGGAACTTCCAGTGGATCGGTGTTCTTCGCTTGGTGCAGTTGCGAAGCTTAAGGGGATCGAAAAGGAGTTACAAGAAACATTTCAGTGTGGCCAAGGAATGCTGAGCAACTCTAAAAGATCCTGAAGATCTGGAGTTCTTGCGGTCAATGAAATCAGACAGTCGCATCATTTGGAAGCCATGACAAGAAGCTCGCATCAAAAGTCCAAAGAAAGCAGGAAAAGGAAATGATGCAAGCAGAACGACAGCTTAAAGCTCATAAAGAAGCCCAAGCATCTACAAGCAAAGTTCAGATTGAAACAGTGAGGAAAGCAACAGTGATGTTGAGGATGAAGAGGGTGATATAGAGGATTACAAACCCAAAACACGAAAATCTCGCCAAGCAACTCGCTCAGGAACAACTGCTTTTATAAGTCATGACATACTCAAATACCATAGGATGGTTTCCCTGTCTACAAGCATGAAGATCACACCGGCCAACATGCAGCATTTACCAAAGCCATCATTGAGGAATCAGGAGGTGACAAAAAAAGTTTCACATATATTCTACTGCCGACAGAGCAAGACGTAAGGTTGGTGAAGAGCTTGCATCATTGGTCAGAGAGTCCTGGGTTCCACCACAGTTCCTGTCTCTTCACTGGGATTTTAAACTGATGTCAACTCTGTCATACCAAACTAAAGCTGAAGAGAGGCTCACCATAGCAGTTGGCAATTCGTATGACATCAAACTTCTTGGTGTGCCTTCCTACAAGCCAAATACAGATCAGCCAGCTGGT
Source organism: Bathynomus jamesi (assembly GCA_023014485.1). NCBI lineage: Eukaryota > Metazoa > Arthropoda > Malacostraca > Isopoda > Cirolanidae > Bathynomus > Bathynomus jamesi. Next base: position 16,306 of record JAJOZX010013869.1, read on the forward strand.
CAAATCATTGCTAATCTCACTATGGAGCTTCTCCGATCATGGAATTGTGTTGACTCGGTAGTGAACATGACTTTTGACACAACAGCTAGTAACACTGGTCATGTGAGTGCTGTGCTGCATGTGTTAGTCTGCAACAGGACATAGGTCGAGCTTTACTGTGGTCAGCTTGTCGGCATCACATTGGCGAGGTAATCCTTACACAAGTCTTCAATGATCTGAAAATAGAACCACCATTGTCAGTAGAAGTTACCATATTCTGTCGGTTCCAAAAGCATTTTGACACAGTTCCGCACAACAATAATCAGTCACTTAATTTTTTGGATGGTACCTCTTATTCAGATGGCATACAAACCATAATCCATGACTATAGGGCCAGAGCAATTTCATGCGCGCAGTCTGTTGTGAAGCATCAACGTGATGACTACAAAGAATTTTCTGATCTTTGTTTGCTCTACTTGGATGGGACAAGTAGAGAGTTTTCATTTCGACGTCCTGGTGCTGTACACAAGGCTAGGTGGATGGCCAAGCTTCTCTACTCCATTAAGATGTGCTGCTGGAGGAGCAGATCAGTTCTCTTCCCTCTGGAACCATTACCACAGAAGCACAATGACCCAAACTGCGTGTTTGTGAACTTTGTTTGCTTGCTGTACAGCTGGTGGTGGATCACCTGTTCAAGCGCGGTACCTGACTGACCTCTTGCGCTCTTTAATGATGCAGTCCCTGAAGCTGAACGCTGCTATCTGGCTGAGAGATTTATAGCAGTAAAGCCAGCACAAGATCAGGCATCTTTACCACAACATCGATTTGGCACAGGATTTGGGGAACCCAAATTTCCAAACTCCATTTCCAGCACAACAAAGCTTGGTGACTTAATCAATGAAGATTCATGGTACATTTTCTCTGTTCTGGAACTTGACAGTTCTTTCCTGACTCATAATATCGAAAATTGGCCAGAATTAGCTTCCTTTCAAATGTCCAGAGAACACATCTCGGCAGTTAACGTCATAAATGATTGTGCTGAGTGTGGGGTGAAGCTAAGTTCTGATTTTCTCATGGCTGCCAGATCACAACAACATTACCAAAATGTCCTACAAGTTGTTGAATCCGACAGAAAGAAGCTTCCTAATCTTCGAAAGAGGAAAACTAGAGCCTAAACTAATTGTTCATGTTCATTTACAGTTCTTGAACATTTTTTATTAACATAGTGTTCTTTTGACTTTAACTTGCTTGTATCACCAATAATGTAATGTATAAACCAGAATGTAATGTAGAAATCAATGTAATGTATCCCTGTTTTGATTATTTAACACATTTTTATTGGTTCATACTTTTGCAAACACGGAAATGGGGATATAAAATGTTTAATTTTTGGTCAATTTAACTCCAATACTAAATATTGCATCAATGATGTGGACCCCCTAGATGACCACATAAATCTTTGAAATTTGGCCATATGTGCTATTTCAGGCATTGGAACAGAGTAATCATAGGGACAGATTGAAATAAAACCTTTTGAAAAATCATGGGAAATTTGATGCACCCTAATGTGTGGCCATTGGCTGGGCAGTCTTTCTTTCGGACCCTGCCTGGGGCACTTTTGCCGTGCCCTTTCCTGCCGCAATATGAACACACCTCATGGTTGCCGACTGTCATCTTCAGAGCGTCCTTCTTATTCCGTCTGTAGGCGCTGTTAGCAGCCTCTACGCCCTGAAAGTCGAGGAGACGTGATGCTGAGCGCTTGCCGGATTCTTTGGCCTCGACGAACTGGAAGACCTGCTCTAATGTCATGTTCTGGTTCGTGTTGCCGAGTAGGTCCAGTTGAATCTCGGGTCCTCAATGTCGCGGGTCAGGACGTCGCGCAAGATGGACTCCGTGTAGTTCACATCCGCATCGCAGCTCGAGCATTTGGTGATGTACTTGCATACCCCTGCCTGGCCACGGAGTCGGGCGCCGAATGAACGCACGGTTTCGTCACGGTCTTGGCGCATGTTGTGCAGCGCCACTATAGCAACCATGGTGATCTCTTCTCTGACTGCAAGTTTCTTTATGGCTGCGAGCACCTCATTTCACTTCTCCCTGTCAGACTACCACCGGCTGATCGTGTGAGGTTTGCGAAGGGGTTCATCGCAGCATTCCAGTAGCTGCACCACTTTGTCACGACCCGTGATTTTAGTGGCATCCACATAGTCCATCCATCACGATCGTGAAGTATGATCATTCCTCGCTCGTACCGGCTGAAGATATTGTTGGTCTCTTCACCTTCTCCACTTGGCCCGTGGCGCCGGCAGCGGACACGGAATGGACAGTGCAGTGGGCTGTGAGGAGTGCTGCTACAATGGCGTCGCTGTGTGCGGGGGTCTCATATGCGCACCCCTCAATTGGACATTTCACCACGGGCATGTTGACCTGTTGAGATTCACAATTGTTTTGTATAAAGTTCCCTCATAAATAAGATTCACTTTTTGTTATTACGTTTATTGACCAATATCCATAACGCTAAACAATGATGGAACTCTGAAGCATACAAACAAAACAAACACATACATGAAAAATAAAGGCATCAACATGAAGACACTAATCAATAATAATGAATATTCTCTAAAAACCTAAAGACCAAGGTCTATGAGGTAATCAATAACATCCCAGTTGAGCCGTTTCCAAAAATTGTCAAATATTTGTGTCAAGTTGAATACTGTTAGAAAAAATGGCGATTACATTGAACGTGTTATTTAATTAAGGTTGATAATGTCCTATGTTTTATGTACCTATTACACTTGCCTTTGTGTCTAGATTCCATTTTCCTGATATTTTTTAACGCCTCATGGCCGAGTGGGAAACGTGACAAAATCATCCATGCGAGTAAAGTTCTACCAAAGATTTACAAGAACCATTTCTTTGCAGAGCATTTTTTAAGCTTTTCCCACTGGACGATAAAAGTAGATCGGGAAGTGGGGAGAGGATTAAGGCCGGGGTTTGCTGCCAATTTCTTAACCGGTTCTGATACAGGTAGGGGTGTAAATCGGCGAGAGTCATTAAGCTAAGGGGTCTGGGGTAAGCGGTAGCTCCTCCAGCGGGGTCCGGTGCGGAGCCCCGGAAGCCAACGCATTTTAGCTTTTCCAAACAGCATTTTGTAAAATTTTGGCAGAAATTATTTAACATTCTTTATACTCACTAATTACATAATTATCCAAAAATAAATTAATTTTTCATCAAAAAATAAATAAATATTGAAACAACCACTGCTTGTGATACTACCTACATTTTTCTATAAAATCCTGAAAAAATTAAAAAAAATTCTAAATAAATAAATTTCTACGGACTGTTAAAAATGTTAAACAAAAACGGTTCGGTGATTCAATCAAATTTTAACAACCGGTTCGGGCGAACTGGACCGAACCGGTCCTAACACATCCCTGGATTAAGGATACTATGGATCCGGATATTCCCTAATCAAGCCACCATCCTCGTGTGGTCTGAAATAACACTAGCATTATCTATATATAAATATTCAATGCAAATTTCATATTTACATTTAGGATAAACAGTTCTAATTGTGGCATATGTGCATGTATTATATGTATTTATATGGCTCCCAAGACAATTCTATTTTTACAAATTTTGAAAATTCCTTGTCGCCCAGTACCCTAAAATGTCATTTACTGGGCGACAAATTTTCTTCACTGGGTGACATACATGTCGCCCACTCTCTAGGTTAAAAAATGCTGTTTCTTTGATGAACTTTTTCAATCCCATTTGATTACGTTCGAAAGTTCACTTTCATTACTTTATGTGATAACTCGTGCAAAAAATTTTGTGCATTTAATTAAGAGCAGCTCACAGGGATGAGAGTGTAGTGCCTTGCACCACAAGATTATTCTTTATTAGTGAAAACTGCCACAAATTGGCATGAGTGAATTATTTAAATCTAAATAAATAAATACAAGTTAAATATGTCCAGTGATCAAATTTAATTCTTAAGAATTCAGTGGTGTGACTAGACATGAATGGGCTTTTAAGGATTATTTTGGCTGGTTGGTAAAATTATTAAGTAAAAACAAACTTGTGTGCAACGACAACACAAAGGACGCCAAAAAACCATTATTATTCGAAATCACCCCGCCAGCAAGCAAAGTTCCTTTGTGGTATGTTTTGTATTTATAATATTTATTCTTTACTATTTCATATCTGTATGCAATACCGCATACTGCAGATACTAACGCCTTATACCGTTTGCAATTAGTACTAAGATTCATACTACAAATAGTAATGTAAGATTCATAATAAATTACCTTAGGCTAAGTTAGGTCTAGGCAAAAGCCAAATTGTAACTAGCCTAACTGAGGCCTACCATAGTCTTTGTTTTAGATTAACCTCAGCTCAATATGTTGAAGAGGCAAAGGCCTGCCTATTAAATTTCTTAGTATATTTTACTTTACTTTATAAGCCTATTATGTTTCAAGTCATTTATGGCCTACTAATCATTTGTAGCCTACATACTTCCTTAGTTCTCCCATTCAACTTAACACAATCCCATAATGAGAATTAACTGTAATTTATCATCCACAGGTTACTGGGCCTATAAAGCATATGTATATTGATTATTAATTTTTGCCATTTTTATTATTCTTTTTCTCCGAAATATTACTTACAGTATTCTTGTCTGTCTCTTTGCAGACAAGGTTGTCATTGTGGCTATTATCTTTGTTATTATTATTATTATTACTATACTATTATTATTACTGTATTATTATTCATTATTATAATCAGTATTATTTGCAGACTGTTATATATTAGCCAAACGGGCCATTATTTAATCTCGCCATTATAAGTCCATCAAAGTTGTTACGGGTAAAAATCCCCTTTGCATATACTCATTAATTGTTGTCAATAAAATATAAAAATTCATATTGATTTAATAATCAGTCCTTCCCTTCTTTTATTAAAATTAACTTTGCGCCGCAGTGCCGGATGCCAATCTAGTACTTGGGCGCTGGTGACCCTGGCATATAGTTAATTATCTACGTAAACTTGTAAAGGTCTAAATAAAAAACCGGACTCTTACAATTGGTGACCTCCTGGAGTGACCAAACACCGTAATTTATGCAAAAAAAATTTCTAAAAGTTTTTTCTCAATTTTTGTCAATATATTCAGTCTGCATCTATAATTTTATTAAATTCACTAGTACAAAGCACTCACCTGTACTGGAAGTGTATTCTATTGCAAAATATATTCCTTTTATTTTGCCTTTTTAAAATTCAGCATTTTCTAAAGTTTTTTTATGCAAATTTACTTATATTTTGCAAACAGCCTATACGCAGACTATTTTTCTGCTAATATTGGGCTACATCATAAAAAAATTTTTTACTTATTTGCAAATAGCCTATACGCAGACTATTTTTCTGCTAATATTGGGCTACATCAAAAAAAAAAAAAAAAAAAAAATTTTTACGTAACTTTTTGTTATTGGCATTCATAACTCAAATTGAGTCTCATACTCAACCAAGCTTACCTGAAGCCATTATTTACATTCAACAACATTTGTTGAAATCTTGTCAGTTTGTGACACATTTTAAATTTTTTTTAGTACCTTGTAACAAATAATAGCCACAATGACCAATAACAACCTAGGGTCATCCAATGGTGGTACTCCAAATTCACCACCTATAACGGACTTTCTCACAATGTATCAGCCTACCACTCCACAATTCACCGCTGAAGAGCCTGGAATCTTTGTGAGTCAACTGCGGGATTATTTTGAGATAAAAGGAGTTACGGACCCACGAACCAAGTTCCTTGTCACAAAGAACCTCCTGCCTACACAAGTATACAAAGTAGTGCGGGATGTAACTCTATTGCCTCCGTCTGACCAAGCTTTTGAGAGCCTCCTCAGCGAGTTAGTCAGGAGACTCGGCCAATCAGAAGAAGAGCGACTCAATGCTCTACTCAAGGACCAAGTTCTTGGGGATCAAACGCCAACAGCCTTCCTGAGACATCTGCAAGACCTGGCTGGACAGACCAATGAAGACGATAAAAACTCACCCTTAATGCGACGCCGCTTCCTCAATGGTCTCCCTACTGCCCTACGGCCAATGCTCCGTTGTATGCCAGATGATACAGACCTCCTCACAATGGCCAAAACAGCTGATAAGATGATGATTGAAATCCACCTTGGCCAAGTAGATAACCACACCCATCACCCCCAAATCTGTGCCACGCAGGACGACAATCTGAGTCCGGCTGCACAAGGTCTTAAAGTATCCAACGAAATTCTACAAACACTTAAAGATGAATTTAAAGCTCTCCGAATAGAGCTAGCTAACAACAGGGAACGAGAGAGAAGTTCTTCAAGACGAGGACGACCCTCTGGTCCAATTAGAGCCTCCCAATATGAACCTGGACAACGCCTCGTTCTCCTACAACCACAGCCACCGCAAACAGGTCAGTTGGTTGCTCCTAATCCAAATCTATTAGCCTTACCTCATCCTCAATCCTCAATCCCCACTACTCAGCCCCATTCTCAACCTATTTCCTTACCACAGTCTACTGTTCATACCCCTCCTTGCTGGTATCATGAAAAGTTTAAAGATCGTGCAACGCGCTGTCTCACACCTTGCCCATGGACTCCTAACCCTCCTTTAAACTAACCAGGCTGGTGTCACAGGCGTCTGACGCTACAGCCTCTCAAGCCTCTCCTCCTATCCTTACTTCAACTAACCCTACCACTACCTCATTTAACACTGTCAAACCAACACCTACGTACGCAAGTAAAGTTAAAGAATCGCAACCTACTTATTCAACCACAGCTAATTTAATACCCCCAACTAATTCTCCAAATACAACACAAACTCCTTCCCACAGCAATACTAACCTTCTTCCACAAAAATTTAATGATTCACAAACTACTGCACCACCTGGTCCAACATTCACCTTGCATGATCCACTTTCAGGCTATGCATTCCTTATTGACACTGGAGCTCAATACAGTGTTATTCCTGCAACAGCCGCAGACCGTGCAAACGGACCTTCTCCTTTCATTTTACGTGCAGCTAATTCTTCATCTATTCACACTTATGGACATCGTTCTATTTCAGTTTCTCTTGGACTTAGACGTGTTTTCCGCTGGATATTTCTTGTCGCGGATGTATATACTCCAATGTTAGGCTCTGATTTTCTTTCTGCTAATGATTTATTAGTTGATGTTCGTAGAGCACAATTAATTGATAATGTCACACATCTTTCAGTAATTGGTTCTCCTACCGTGCACCCCTCTTCATTATTGGCAAGTTCTCTGCCACAGTGCTCACCTGCTATAGAGCAGCTCCTAAATGAATTTTCTTCACTTACTCAACCCTGTTCTAAGGATACCCCTATTAAACACTGTTGTCCACCGTATTGATACGGTAGGCTCACCTGTTTTCACCCGCCCACGTCGCTTAGCTCCAGATCGTCTTGCAATTGTGAGACGAGAGTTTGAACACATGCTTGAACTCGGTATTATACGGCCTTCAAGTAGCCCGTATGCCTCTGCTTTACACATGGTCCCAAAACCTACACCTGGAGACTGGCGTCCATGTGGAGATTATCGTGCTTTGAATGACAACACGATTCCAGATCGCTATCCCCTTCCTCACTTACACGATTTTACTTCTGCTCTCCATGGCACCACAGTATTTTCACGCCTTGACTTGGTGCGAGCCTTTCATCAAATTCCTGTACACCCTGATGATGTACATAAAACTGCTATAACAACCCCTTTTGGGTTATTTGAAATGACAAAAATGCCATACGGACTGCGTAATGCGGCCCAAACTTTTCAACGCTTCATTGATGAAGTGTTGAGAGGTCTCTCCTTCACTTTCACATATGTCGATGACATTCTCATCGCAAGTTCTTCTCCCTCAGAACATATTCAACATTTACGCTTAGTTTTTTCTCGGTTGGCAGAATATGGTGTATTGCTAAACCCTGAAAAATGTGTCTTTGCTGTAGATGAACTCACCTTCTTAGGACACAAAGTTACTTCGAAGGGCATTTCTCCTCTCGAAAATAAAGTATCTGTCATAAGGTCTTTCCCACAACCGCAAACTCAAAAGCAACTTCGCCGCTTTTAGGGATGGTAAACTTCTACCATCGCTTCATTCCTCAGTGTGCAAACATTCTTGCACCCATAACCTCTCTTCTTCGCCAATCAAAAAGGGGCAGATCCACTGCAGTTCTGTGGAACCCCGAAGCTACCAACGCTTTTTCACAAGCAAAAGAGGCTATAGCACGAGCTACATGCCTTGTTCACCCTCAACCAGACGCTCCTCTGAACTTAGCCACTGATGCCTCTGACGTTGCCGTGTCAGGAGTGCTCCAGCAGCTTGTTTCAGGCGTTTGGGAACCTCTCGCATTCTTTTCACGCAAGCTCTCACCTTCACAAATGAGGTACAGCACTTTCGGTCGAGAGTTGCTGGCGATATACCTCTCCATCCGTCATTTCAGGTCATTCCTGGAAGGACGTGACTTTAGCATTTTTACGGATCATCGTCCGTTAATATTTGCTCTCCATTCTCAATCAGACTCTCATGCTCCTAATGAGCGAAGATACCTTGATTTTATTCTTCAATTTACTTCAGACATTCGACACATTTCAGGTTCTTTGAATGTTGTGCCGGATGCGCTGTCTCGCATCTCAGCAATTTCTGACCCTGGACACTCTCACATCAACCTTTCAGAGATGGCTAAGGCTCAGTCCACGGATACAGACCTCCAAACTCTTATTAATTCACCCACTTCATTGCAAGTCCGCTCTTTACCAGTTGAACCCAAGTCAGACTTACTAATTTTATGTGACGTCTCGACTGAGCATATTCGACCGTTGGTCCCACAAGGGCTGCGAAGAGCTGTTTTTGCTAAACTCCATTCCCTTTCTCACCCGGGAATTAAGGCCACCCAAAAATTAATTGCAGCTAGGTTTGTATGGCCAAGTATGCACAAAGATATCCGCAATTGGACTCGATCTTGCCTTCAATGTCAGCGTGCCAAAGTTCACCGACACACAAAGTCAGAAATTGGTACCTTTCCTTTGCCAAAGGCTCGTTTTGAGGCCATACACCTAGACATAGTCGGCCCCCTCTATTCTTCTCGAGGTTATACCTATCTTCTCACTGTCATTGATAGGTTCACAAGATGGCCAGAAGCTGTTCCTTTGACTTCTTGTACTGCTTCTGCAGTAGCTCACGCCTTTGTTTCATGTTGGGTTTCCCGTTTTGGAATACCTGCAACCATTTGCACAGACAGAGGTGCCCATTTGAATCGGCCTTATGGAAGGAACTCATGCTCCTTCTTGGGACTGAGCGCATCAGAACAACAAGCTATCACCCGCAATCCAATGGGGTGATAGAACGCTTCCATCGTCAACTTAAAAGTTCCTTGCGAGCCACTGATCCATCTACTACATGGGTGGACAGGCTACCCCTAATCCTACTCGGAATTCGTACTGCTCTGAAGACTGATCTTGCATGCTCTGCAGCAGAATTAGTTTACGGTACCACACTCCGGTTACCCGGAGAATTTTTCACACCTACACCCATTAACCCCGCATGTGATCCTGCTTCGTATGTTAAGACATTACGCTCTGTTATGAAGCAAATTCGTCCCACAGCACCTAGAACTTCCACTTCACAAACTACCTTCGTTTCCCCTGATTTACAAACTTGCACACACGTTTTCTTGAGACATGATGCTCACCGCTACCCTCTTCACTGTCCCTATGATGGTCCCTTCCTTGTGCTAGACCGTAGACCCAAAACTTTCATCATTGACAAGGTGGGCAAGCGTGAAACCGTTTCTGTGGACCGCTTGAAACCAGCATACCTTGATTTTTCTCCAACAAAAGATCCTATCCTCCCTCAATCTTCTGTACCTCCACCTCAAATACAGGTACAGCAACCTATCCTTCCTCAATCTTCTGTACCTCCACCTCAAATACAGGTACAGCAACCTATCCCTCCTCAATCTTCTGTACCTCCACCTCAAATACAGGTACAGCAACCTATCCCTCCTCAATCTTCTGTACCTTCATCTCATATACAGGTACAGCAATCTACCCTTCCTAAATCCTATGTACCACCACCTCATCCGAGGGTACAACAATCTATCATCCCTCTTCCAATTCTCCTTCATTATCGCAACCAACTGTCTTTGAACCAGCCAGTGGCTCCATCGCACAGGCACCAAGAATCCCCTTCCCCCAATGTCCCTACTGCACCTGTAGCACCATCCATGCCTTCAGAACCAGTGCTGCAGGATATTGCCGTCCAAAAGCAAACAACGACTCGTTCTGGAAGAGTCATTCGTAAGCCAGTGCGTTTTGACATTTAAGTGTTTTTTTTTACCCCTGACAACCATGTTTTTGGGGGGCAGTACTTGTAGTGCCTTGCACCACAAGATTATTCTTTATTAGTGAAAACTGCCACAAATTGGCATGAGTGAATATTTAAATCTAAATAAATAAATACAAGTTAAATGTCAGTGATCAAATTTAATTCTTAAGAATTCAGAGTGGTGTGACTAGACATGAATGGGCTTTTAAGGATTATTTTGGCTGGTTGGTAAAATTATTAAGTAAAAACAAACTTGTGTGCAACGACAACACAAAGGACGCCAAAAACCATTATTATTCGAAATCACCCCGCCAGCAAGCAAAGTTCCTTTGTGGTATGTTTTGTATTTATAATATTTATTCTTTACTATTTCATATCTGTATGCAATACCGCATACTGCAGATACTAACGCCTTATACCGTTTGCAATTAGTACTAAGATTCATACTACAAATAGTAATGTAAGATTCATACAATAAATTACCTTAGGCTAAGTTAGGTCTAGGCAAAAGCCAAATTGTAACTAGCCTAACTGAGGCCTACCATAGTCTTTGTTTTAGATTAACCTCAGCTCAATATGTTGAAGAGGCAAAGGCCTGCCTAATTTCTTAGTATATTTACTTTACTTTATAAGCCTATTATGTTTCAAGTCATTTATGGCCTACTAATCATTTGTAGCCTACATACTTCCTTAGTTCTCCCATTCAACTTAACACAATCCCATAATGAGAATTAACTGTAATTTATCATCCACAGGTTACTGGGCCTATAAAGCATATGTTATTGATTATTAATTTTTGCCATTTTTATTATTCTTTTTCTCCGAAATATTACTTACAGTATTCTTGTCTGTCTCTTTGCAGACAAGGTTGTCATTGTGGCTATTATCTTGTTATTATTATTATTACTATACTATTATTATTACTGTATTATTATTCATTATTATAATCAGTATTATTTGCAGACTGTTATATATTAGCCAAACGGGCCATTATTTAATCTCGCCATTATAAGTCCATCAAAGTTGTTACGGGTAAAAATCCCCTTTGCATATACTCATTAATTGTTGTCAATAAAATATAAAAATTCATATTGATTTAATAATCAGTCCTTCCCTTCTTTTATTAAAATTAACTTTGCGCCGCAGTGCCGGATGCCAATCTAGTACTTGGGCGCTGGTGACCCTGGCATATAGTTAATTATCTACGTAAACTTGTAAAGGTCCATAATAAAACCGAATCCTTACAAGAGCATAGTGGTGACTTATTGTGGCGAGTATTTAAATCATAAAGAAGAGTAAAATCAGTGGGTTATTATTTATATATCGAATAAAGAGTACATTCGGATAGAGGTATTTTACGGGACTCCAAATCAGACGCAGGAAGATGATTGTATGGTTCAGGAAATAAAAAATGATGCATATAAAACATTAATTATGTGAGATTTCAACCTGCCTCACAGTGGCGGCTCGTGCCTAGGAGCTGCAGAGCTGCAGTCCTCCAGACACTCACTGCCAGGGGTATGATTCCTTCAGACACACAGCAGAATAATACACTACTAACAATATATCGTAATAAAAAGTCATTATGTTATTTTCAATACGTTACTCAGTGAATTTTCATTAAAACCAGACCAAAATTTAAGTTACTTTCATAGTTGCTGTACGATTCATGTCTGTTATTAATTGGCACCACATCTGGAAACAATGAGCTGCAGTCGGTGCAGCTCAGTCTCGTGTTTACATTGCGTGTGGGCCGTGCGGTTAAGTCGTGCTTTCTTTAATTACGGTACCCTTTGACGATGGAAAATCGAGTGAAGTACTTGCCAAAGCATCAATTTTTCCCAGCTGACATTAAATTAAAAGACTGAAATCAAAGCAAGAGGAAGACCTACACCAGTTTTATCCATTCAACAGAATAGTACAAGCAGGAACAAAGAATATACACGCCAGTTTAACATCAGTGTTTATCAGAAATGTGAATGGCTCTGGTTGTGACGAGGCAAATGCTTTATTCTGCTTTCCATGCTTATTGTTTGGTGGGGACTCGTGAGCAGTCAGCCAAACACATGAATAACATGACTGATTTATCGTTGCTGGGTAAAGTGAACATTGCAGCTCAAATTGACACAGCATACAAGCTCTCAGTTGCAAAATACAATGAACAGGTGAGAAAAAATAATGTTTTATCCACAATCATAAACTGGAAAATTTGAAGTCCCTCTTAGAGAACATGATGAAACTACGAGCTCCAAGAATCCGGGAGTATTTCGTGGATTAGTTGATTTTGCCTGTGAACTGGATTCTAGCTTAGATGCTCATTTAAAGACCGCTGCAATTTTTAAAGGAATATCTAAATCAATACAGAATGAACTTTTAGAATCTATGTTGGAAATCTGCGAAAATAAGATCAAGGAGGAAGTAAAGAATGCAGAATATTTGGCAGTAATGTGTGATGAGACAACGGATATTTACGATAAAACACAGATGGTAATTGTTCTAAGGTATGAGCTACAAGGGAAGCCTGTTGAGAGATTCTGGGGATTTTTTAACCCTATCAACCAGACAGCAGAAGCCTCATCAAGTGTGTTACTTAAAGAGCTCCAGACTTTAATTGGTAATTGTCCACACAAGCTCACTGCCCAAACTTACGATGGTACAGCTGCTCTAAGTGGAGTCAATAAAGGTGTGCAAACCAGAATAAAAGAAGTGTATAGCAATGCCCACTTTATCCACTGTTATGCACACCAACTGAACTTGATTTTGGAAAAGGCAACATCACAGAATACTAATGTTCGAGTATTTTTCAAAAGCTTGTCAGGAATACCAGCATTTTTTTTCGATAAATCTCTAGGAGCGCTCCATTTTTCAATATTAAACATACACTCATAAAACATATACCATTTGAAAGCTCACAAATGCTCACATTTTAAAAGTATCAATAGCAAATAAGAAAACCTAACCTAACCTACATATATATCCCCCGAATCAGTATTTGCGACTTGGTACATGTATATATTAACACTTACCTAATAACCTGGATTATAGAGTCGTGCAGCTTTCAGAAGAAATTTATGAAAACATAGAGGTACGTCCGGGTTGGCTTTAAGAAAATAGCTTCGTGCTAAATAGCCAACAAAAAATGTTTTCCTTCTGCCGTATGTTGGTGTCAATTGATGTGCATCTCTCCACGTCCTCTCAATATTCTGGGTATGGGCTTGGGTGATAGGGTCCACGAAATTGACAGTGTGATTGACAGTAAGATGTCTAACCTATAACCTTTTTCAAGGCAATTGTAGCTCTTCCAGCAATCACTAATGATGGTTGTGCCGGGTGCAACCCACTCCTTGATTATAGTTAATAACGTGTCTGCACTGCGGTTCAGCACTGGTACTAAAAATATTTTCTTGGAATCCCGTTCATATCCTTCAAAAACCCATTGACCTTCAACGACCCTGCCTACGTGATATTTTCTCTTGCCGAATTTCGCCTCGTCTATTTCCACTGTCTTACCTGGCCCACCTAGTTTGTCATTAGAGTTATAACTATAGTTTATGCACACCTCTCGGCAAAATGATGACCAATCCGTGAAAGTTTGTTGCGAAATATTTAGTTCATTAATAACAACTTGCTTAGTTTATTGTAGCAAAAATATTTCACAAACATTAAAGCTTTCACTGTACTTAATTTCGCGTTTTCAAAGAACGTATTTGTAAAAATACTTTGCTAAAAATTACACCTAGAAATTTTGCCAGTTCTAGGATCTTTCTTGGAATATGTGCACCGGAAAGCTTTTTTACTGGAGGCTATAATGCATTTACGAATATTCCCTTTTGTCTTACACTTGGGGCATTCCAAAATGCCGAGCACAAGTTTATGCTGTACCAAAAATTTAACTAAATTCCCAAAATTGTCATGAAAATTACAGTGAATTTTCACTACACTGATATCACATCCATTACATTCCATCTTACAACACAGACTGAAGATTTATAACTTAGCCAACTTTTATAATGTAGTTAATGACGTCACGCGTCAAACAATTAAACCGTGTTACTTTTTATTTGCTATTGATACTTTTGGATTACTACATTTTTAAACTCAGAAAAATGTGAGCTTTCAAATGGTATATGTTTATAAGTGTGTGTTTAATACTGAAAAGTGGAGTGCTCCTAGAGATTACCCTTTTTTTCTAAGTCTCCACAAAGAATGGCTGCATTGGAGAATGTTGCTGGCCATCGAATTCCAAGGCCATCTGCAACACGTTGGAATTTCAAGAGCAGAACAGTCAATGCTGTGCATGAAATGAAAGATGCACTATTTGATTGTTGCAGCACACTGGAAACACCTAACTCAAGAGACGCTGGATCTGCAGCAGCTGGTATCAAAAGAATTGTGAATGATTCTGAATTCGAATTTTGGTTGGAATTTTTCTCCAAAGTAATACCTAATGTTGACATTATGTTCTCTCAGCTTCAGTCTAGAAATATTGATGCAGCTAAGGCTAACGCCTCTTTAAAAGTTTTTAATTCAGCAGTTCAGAAGTTAACCCTTTAAGGACTGAAGATGCCAATTGCTAACGTTTCAAATACACGCATTCATAACTTAACCCTACAAAAAATTCAGGGCTGAAAGGGTTAAGAGATGAATGTGATGCCATAGTGTCGCCTTCTGAGCAGAAGAGAAGAAAATTTAATGCAGACAGATCAGCTGCTGCAAAGGAGGTCTGTGACGTAATTTTTGCAGCGCAGAGAGATATTCAGCTTTACTAATCATTTGGAAGCAAGTAAGTTACTTTTAGTGAATAATTTTCCAGTGTATGCCAAAAATTTCCCTAGTAATGAACTTGCACAAGCAGTTGCAGCCTATCTCTTGCTTGAAAAAGACAAATTGAGAACTGAACTTACTGTACTGTACATAAGAGAAGATTTGTGTAAATCAGAAAGTCTTGTAAGAGTCCGGTTTTATTTATTTAGACCTTTACAAGTTTACGTAGATAATTAACTATATGCCAGGGTCACCAGCGCCCAAGTACTAGATTGGCATCCGGCACTGCGGCGCAAAGTTAATTTTAATAAAAGAAGGGAAGGACTGATTATTAAATCAATATGAATTTTTAATTTTATTGACAACAATTAATGAGTATATGCAAAGGGGATTTTTACCCGTAACAACTTTGATGGACTTATAATGGTGAGATTAAATAATGGCCCGTTTGGCTAATATATAACAGTCTGCAAATAATACTGATTATAATAATGAATATGCAATAATACAATTAATTCAAATAATAGTAATAATAATAGTAATAATAATAATAATAACAAAGATGATAGCCACAATGACAACCTTGTCTGCAAAGAGACAGACAAGAATACTGTAAGTAATATTTCGGAGAAAAAGAATAATAAAAATGGCAAAAATTAATAATCAATATACATATGCTTTATAGGCCCAGTAACCTGTGGATGATAAATTACAGTTAATTCTCATCATGGGATTGTGTTAAGTTGAATGGGAAAACTAAAGGAAATATGTAGGCTACAAATGATTAGTAGGCCATAAATGACTTGAAACATAATAGGCTTATAAAGTAAAGTAAAATATACTAAGAAATTTAATAGGCAGGCCTTTGCCTCTTCAACATATTGAGCTGAGGTTAATCTAAAACAAAGACTATGGTAGGCCTCAGTTAGGCTAGTTACAATTTGGCTTTTGCCTAGACCTAACTTAGCCTAAGGTAATTTATTGTATGAATCTTACATTACTATTTGTAGTATGAATCTTAGTACTAATTGCAAACGGTATAAGGCGTTAGTATCTGCAGTATGCGGTATTGCATACAGATATGAAATAGTAAAGAATAAATATTATAAATACAAAACATACCACAAAGGAACTTTGCTTGCTGGCGGGGTGATTTCGAATAATAATGGTTTTTTTGGCGTCCTTTGTGTTGTCGTTGCACACAAGTTTGTTTTTACTTAATAATTTTACCAACCAGCCAAAATAATCCTTAAAAGCCCATTCATGTCTAGTCACACCACTCTGAATTCTTAAGAATTAAATTTGATCACTAGACATTTAACTTGTATTTATTTATTTAGATTTAAATAATTCACTCATGCCAATTTGTGGCAGTTTTCACTAATAAAGAATAATCTTGTGGTGCAAGGCACTACAAGTACTGCCCCCCAAAAACATGGTTGTCAGGGGTAAAAAAAAACACTTAAATGTCAAAACGCACTGGCTTACGAATGACTCTTCCAGAACGAGTCGTTGTTTGCTTTTGGATGGCAATATCCTGCAGCACTGGTTCTGAAGGCATGGATGGTGCTACAGGTGCAGTAGGGACATTGGGGGAAGGGGATTCTTGGTGCCTGTGCGATGGAGCCACTGGCTGGTTCAAAGACAGTTGGTTGCGATAATGAAGGAGAATTGGAAGAGGGATGATAGATTGTTGTACCCTCGGATGAGGTGGTGGTACATAGGATTTAGGAAGGGTAGATTGCTGTACCTGTATCTGAGATGAAGGTACAGAAGATTGAGGAGGGATAGGTTGCTGTACCTGTATTTGAGGTGGAGGTACAGAAGATTGAGGAAGGATAGGTTGCTGTACCTGTATTTGAGGTGGAGGTACAGAAGATTGAGGGAGGATAGGATCTTTTGTTGGAGAAAAATCAAGGTATGCTGGTTTCAAGCGGTCCACAGAAACGGTTTCACGCTTGCCCACCTTGTCAATGATGAAAGTTTTGGGTCTACGGTCTAGCACAAGGAAGGGACCATCATAGGGACAGTGAAGAGGGTAGCGGTGAGCATCATGTCTCAAGAAAACGTGTGTGCAAGTTTGTAAATCAGGGGAAACGAAGGTAGTTTGTGAAGTGGAAGTTCTAGGTGCTGTGGGACGAATTTGCTTCATAACAGAGCGTAATGTCTTAACATACGAAGCAGGATCACATGCGGGGTTAATGGGTGTAGGTGTGAAAAATTCTCCGGGTAACCGGAGTGTGGTACCGTAAACTAATTCTGCTGCAGAGCATGCAAGATCAGTCTTCAGAGCAGTACGAATTCCGAGTAGGATTAGGGGTAGCCTGTCCACCCATGTAGTAGATGGATCAGTGGCTCGCAAGGAACTTTTAAGTTGACGATGGAAGCGTTCTATCACCCCATTGGATTGCGGGTGATAGCTTGTTGTTCTGATGCGCTCAGTCCCAAGAAGGAGCATGAGTTCCTTCCATAAGGCCGATTCAAATTGAGCACCTCTGTCTGTGCAAATGGTTGCAGGTATTCCAAAACGGGAAACCCAACATGAAACAAAGGCGTGAGCTACTGCAGAAGCAGTACAAGAAGTCAAAGGAACAGCTTCTGGCCATCTTGTGAACCTATCAATGACAGTGAGAAGATAGGTATAACCTCGAGAAGAATAGAGGGGGCCGACTATGTCTAGGTGTATGGCCTCAAAACGAGCCTTTGGCAAAGGAAAGGTACCAATTTCTGACTTTGTGTGTCGGTGAACTTTGGCACGCTGACATTGAAGGCAAGATCGAGTCCAATTGCGGATATCTTTGTGCATACTTGGCCATACAAACCTAGCTGCAATTAATTTTTGGGTGGCCTTAATTCCCGGGTGAGAAAGGGAATGGAGTTTAGCAAAAACAGCTCTTCGCAGCCCTTGTGGGACCAACGGTCGAATATGCTCAGTCGAGACGTCACATAAAATTAGTAAGTCTGACTTGGGTTCAACTGGTAAAGAGCGGACTTGCAATGAAGTGGGTGAATTAATAAGAGTTTGGAGGTCTGTATCCGTGGACTGAGCCTTAGCCATCTCTGAAAGGTTGATGTGAGAGTGTCCAGGGTCAGAAATTGCTGAGATGCGAGACAGCGCATCCGGCACAACATTCAAAGAACCTGAAATGTGTCGAATGTCTGAAGTAAATTGAAGAATAAAATCAAGGTATCTTCGCTCATTAGGAGCATGAGAGTCTGATTGAGAATGGAGAGCAAATATTAACGGACGATGATCCGTAAAAATGCTAAAGTCACGTCCTTCCAGGAATGACCTGAAATGACGGATGGAGAGGTATATCGCCAGCAACTCTCGACCGAAAGTGCTGTACCTCATTTGTGAAGGTGAGAGCTTGCGTGAAAAGAATGCGAGAGGTTCCCAAACGCCTGAAACAAGCTGCTGGAGCACTCCTGACACGGCAACGTCAGAGGCATCAGTGGCTAAGTTCAGAGGAGCGTCTGGTTGAGGGTGAACAAGGCATGTAGCTCGTGCTATAGCCTCTTTTGCTTGTGAAAAAGCGTTGGTAGCTTCGGGGTTCCACAGAACTGCAGTGGATCTGCCCCTTTTTGATTGGCGAAGAAGAGAGGTTATGGGTGCAAGAATGTTTGCACACTGAGGAATGAAGCGATGGTAGAAGTTTACCATCCCTAAAAGCGGCGAAGTTGCTTTTGAGTTTGCGGTTGTGGGAAAGACCTTATGACAGATACTTTATTTTCGAGAGGAGAAATGCCCTTCGAAGTAACTTTGTGTCCTAAGAAGGTGAGTTCATCTACAGCAAAGACACATTTTTCAGGGTTTAGCAATACACCATATTCTGCCAACCGAGAAAAAACTAAGCGTAAATGTTGAATATGTTCTGAGGGAGAAGAACTTGCGATGAGAATGTCATCGACATATGTGAAAGTGAAGGAGAGACCTCTCAACACTTCATCAATGAAGCGTTGAAAAGTTTGGGCCGCATTACGCAGTCCGTATGGCATTTTTGTCATTTCAAATAACCCAAAAGGGGTTGTTATAGCAGTTTTATGTACATCATCAGGGTGTACAGGAATTTGATGAAAGGCTCGCACCAAGTCAAGGCGTGAAAATACTGTGGTGCCATGGAGAGCAGAAGTAAAATCGTGTAAGTGAGGAAGGGGATAGCGATCTGGAATCGTGTTGTCATTCAAAGCACGATAATCTCCACATGGACGCCAGTCTCCAGGTGTAGGTTTTGGGACCATGTGTAAAGCAGAGGCATACGGGCTACTTGAAGGCCGTATAATACCGAGTTCAAGCATGTGTTCAAACTCTCGTCTCACAATTGCAAGACGATCTGGAGCTAAGCGACGTGGGCGGGTGAAAACAGGTGAGCCTACCGTATCAATACGGTGGACAACAGTGTGTTTAATAGGGGTATCCTTAGAACAGGGTTGAGTAAGGAAGAAAATTCATTTAGGAGCTGCTCTATAGCAGGTGAGCACTGTGGCAGAGAACTTGCCAATAATGAAGAGGGGTGCACGGTAGGAGAACCAATTACTGAAAGATGTGTGACATTATCAATTAATTGTGCTCTACGAACATCAACTAATAAATCATTAGCAGAAAGAAAATCAGAGCCTAACATTGGAGTATATACATCCGCGACAAGAAATATCCAGCGGAAAACACGTCTAAGTCCAAGAGAAACTGAAATAGAACGATGTCCATAAGTGTGAATAGATGAAGAATTAGCTGCACGTAAAATGAAAGGAGAAGGTCCGTTTGCACGGTCTGCGGCTGTTGCAGGAATAACACTGTATTGAGCTCCAGTGTCAATAAGGAATGCATAGCCTGAAAGTGGATCATGCAAGGTGAATGTTGGACCAGGTGGTGCAGTAGCTTGTGAATCATTAAATTTTTGTGGAAGAAGGTTAGTATTGCTGTGGGAAGGAGTTTGTGTTGTATTTGGAGAATTAGTTGGGGGTATTAAATTAGCTGTGGTTGAATAAGTAGGTTGCGATTCTTTAACTTTACTTGCGTACGTAGGTGTTGGTTTGACAGTGTTAAATGAGGTAGTGGTAGGGTTAGTTGAAGTAAGGATAGGAGGAGAGGCTTGAGAGGCTGTAGCGTCAGACGCCTGTGACACCAGCCTGGTTAGTTTAAAGGAGGGTTAGGAGTCCATGGGCAAGGTGTGAGACAGCGCGTTGCACGATCTTTAAACTTTTCATGATACCAGCAAGGAGGGGTATGAACAGTAGACTGTGGTAAGGAAATAGGTTGAGAATGGGGCTGAGTAGTGGGGATTGAGGATTGAGGATGAGGTAAGGCTAATAGATTTGGATTAGGAGCAACCAACTGACCTGTTTGCGGTGGCTGTGGTTGTAGGAGAACGAGGCGTTGTCCAGGTTCATATTGGGAGGCTCTAATTGGACCAGAGGGTCGTCCTCGTCTTGAAGAACTTCTCTCTCGTTCCCTGTTGTTAGCTAGCTCTATTCGGAGAGCTTTAAATTCATCTTTAAGTGTTTGTAGAATTTCGTTTACTTTAAGACCTTGTGCAGCCGGACTCAGATTGTCGTCCTGCGTGGCACAGATTTGGGGGTGATGGGTGTGGTTATCTACTTGGCCAAGGTGGATTTCAATCATCATCTTATCAGCTGTTTTGGCCATTGTGAGGAGGTCTGTATCATCTGGCATACAACGGAGCATTGGCCGTAGGGCAGTAGGGAGACCATTGAGGAAGCGGCGTCGCATTAAGGGTGAGTTTTTATCGTCTTCATTGGTCTGTCCAGCCAGGTCTTGCAGATGTCTCAGGAAGGCTGTTGGCGTTTGATCCCCAAGAACTTGGTCCTTGAGTAGAGCATTGAGTCGCTCTTCTTCTGATTGGCCGAGTCTCCTGACTAACTCGCTGAGGAGGCTCTCAAAAGCTTGGTCAGACGGAGGCAATAGAGTTACATCCCGCACTACTTTGTATACTTGTGTAGGCAGGAGGTTCTTTGTGACAAGGAACTTGGTTCGTGGGTCCGTAACTCCTTTTATCTCAAAATAATCCCGCAGTTGACTCACAAAGATTCCAGGCTCTTCAGCGGTGAATTGTGGAGTGGTAGGCTGATACATTGTGAGAAAGTCCGTTATAGGTGGTGAATTTGGAGTACCACCATTGGATGACCCTAGGTTGTTATTGGTCATTGTGGCTATTATTTGTTACAAGGTACTAAAAAAAATTTAAAATGTGTCACAAACTGACAAGATTTCAACAAATGTTGTTGAATGTAAATAATGGCTTCAGGTAAGCTTGGTTGAGTATGAGACTCAATTGAGTTATGAATGCCAATAACAAAAAGTTACGTGAAAAATTTTTTTAATGATGTAGCCCAATATTAGCAGAAAAATAGTCTGCGTATAGGCTACAATATAAGTAAAAAAAATTTTTTTATGATGTAGCCCAATATTAGCAGAAAAATAGTCTGCGTATAGGCTGTTTGCAAAATATAAGTAAATTTGCATAAAAAAACTTTAGAAAATGCTGAATTTATAAAAAGGCAAAATAAAAGGAATATATTTTGCAATAGAATACACTTCCAGTACAGGTGAGTGCTTTGTACTAGTGAATTTAATAAAATTATAGATGCAGACTGAATATATTGACAAAAATTGAGAAAAAACTTAGAAATTTTTTTTTTTGCATAAATTACGGTGTTTGGTCACTCCAGGAGGTTACCAATTGTAAGAGTCCGGTTTTATTTATTTAGACCTTTACAAGTTTACGTAGATAATTAACTATATGCCAGGGTCACCAGCGCCCAAGTACTAGATTGGCATCCGGCACTGCGGCGCAAAGTTAATTTTAATAAAAGAAGGGAAGGACTGATTATTAAATCAATATGAATTTTTATATTTTATTGACAACAATTAATGAGTATATGCAAAGGGGATTTTTACCCGTAACAACTTTGATGGACTTATAATGGTGAGATTAAATAATGGCCCGTTTGGCTAATATATAACAGTCTGCAAATAATACTGATTATAATAATGAATATGCAATAATACAATTAATCAAATAATAGTAATAATAATAGTAAAATAATAATAATAACAAAGATAATAGCCACAATGACAACCTTGTCTGCAAAGAGACAGACAAGAATACTGTAAGTAATATTTCGGAGAAAAAGAATAAAAAATGGCAAAAATTAATAATCAATATACATATGCTTTATAGGCCCAGTAACCTGTGGATGATAAATTACAGTTAATTCTCATCATGGGATTGTGTTAAGTTGAATGGGAAACTAAGGAAATATGTAGGCTACAAATGATTAGTAGGCCATAAATGACTTGAAACATAATAGGCTTATAAAGTAAAGTAAAATATACTAAGAAATTTAATAGGCAGGCCTTTGCCTCTTCAACATATTGAGCTGAGGTTAATCTAAAACAAAGACTATGGTAGGCCTCAGTTAGGCTAGTTACAATTTGGCTTTTGCCTAGACCTAACTTAGCCTAAGGTAATTTATTGTATGAATCTTACATTACTATTTGTAGTATGAATCTTAGTACTAATTGCAAACGGTATAAGGCGTTAGTATCTGCAGTATGCGGTATTGCATACAGATATGAAATAGTAAAGAATAAATATTATAAATACAAAACATACCACAAAGGAACTTTGCTTGCTGGCGGGGTGATTTCGAATAATAATGTTTTTTTGGCGTCCTTTGTGTTGTCGTTGCACACAAGTTTGTTTTTACTTAATAATTTTACCAACCAGCCAAAATAATCCTTAAAAGCCCATTCATGTCTAGTCACACCACTCTGAATTCTTAAGAATTAAATTTGATCACTAGACATTTAACTTGTATTTATTTATTTAGATTTAAATAATTCACTCATGCCAATTTGTGGCAGTTTTACTAATAAAGAATAATCTTGTGGTGCAAGGCACTACAGTCTCATAGACTTGTTGAAGATGATGAACGACAATCATCTACAGTCAACATTTTCAGACACTGTCAAGTTGCTGAAAGTTTTAATAACAACTCCAATGACAACGGCAGAAGCAGAAAGGTGCTTTTCAACTTTGAAGAGAAATTAAAACATTTTTGCGCAGTACCATGGTGAATGACAGACTGTCTGCTTTAGCAGTGATATCCATTGAAAATAAAATAACAGAAATGAAAGATTTTAATGAAAAAGTAATTAACCATTTTGCTACATCGAAGAGCCGACGCACCGATTTTTTTTCAAGTAATACTACCATCACCACCTCAGCCATCCTACCGCCACCACTACCACCCCCACCATCCCTTCTACCACCACTACTACTACCATGCCCTGGAAATTTGTGGACATCAACTCATACCTGAGGTAGGTCAAATTTGTGTACCCAAGTGTTGTGTGAAGCTTGGAGTTCCTCCATTTTATTTTATCACGAGCCGCCACTGCTGCCTCATATAGACGAAACTATGTAGAGGAAAATAATAGGGAAGGCAATTTCCTCAACGTGCGATGTAATGATAGCTTTCTAATACAGTTTATAGATAAACCAACTAAGGATCAAGCAATCGTAAATTTGGTTCAGTGTAATGATCATGAAGTTATTAGAGAACTAGCAGCACGAAAGTCATTAGGGAATAGTGACCATTCTATCATACGCTACGTTTTAAGATAGAATTAAATAGGGATCTAGTCAACACTGACCATTTAGTTCCTTGGTTCTCCAAGGTTGACGATAGTAAATTTAAAGAGTTGTTAGGGTCGGTAAAAATGCTGTCGAGATGTACAGGGTGTCCGAAAAGTCCCGTCACCCCCTACAAAATGTACATATTGTAATACCAATTTTTTTTTTGTGATTAATTGAATTTATATGTAATTCATTGACAATTTTTTTTCTTTTTCAGGTATTAAAGTTGTGTGAACAATGGCAGACCAGTCAACTTACACTCTGGACGAAAGGATAGTGATGAGCACATAGGCTCATGAAAGATCTCATACTGGCAAAACGATGCATGATATCCAGAATTATTTCAACACAAGATTCAACAAGGCTGCACCACCAAACAAGACGGTATTGCGCTGGGAGAAAAAACTTTTTGAAACTGGCTCCATCAAGGACAGACCACGGTCGGCAAGACTAACAACGCGAGCAGAACAATGTGAAGGTGTGATTGCATCGGTGGCTCGTTCACTGAAAAAATCACTTCGGAAAAGATCACAAGAACTTGCAGTCTCCATGTCCACAGTGAGAGATCTCGGCATGAAACCATACCGCCCGCTATTTGTTAGTGAATTAAGCGATACAGACGCGTGCGATACGCATAATCCTTTGTTACAAAAATGATGGTGCGCACACAAATATTCTTAATTAGTAACTGTATTTATTGTAATTAAAGTAATTGTTGCTAGTGACTTTTCTTAAATTACACCAACCACATATAAATACAATTAATAACAACAAAAAATTGTATTACAATATGTACATTTGTAGGGGGTGACAGGACTTTTCGAACACCCTGTAGTCTAGATGCAAAGCAATTTTCGAGGCTGTACAATGTAGGTGTATTCCTTTCAAAACTATTAGGAATAACAAGATTAGGAAACCTTTGTGGTAGAATAAGAAATAGCTAAAATTATTGAAAGAAAAAGCATTCACAGAGTTTAAAAGCAGTAATAGCCTGGCGGATTTAGATAATTACAAGCAGTTAAGAAACGAGTTAAATAGTTTGATTTGGAAGAGCAAAAGGCAAAGTTAAATAAATCTAGCTACAAATAGCAATAAGGATCCAAAGAATTTTTTTTTAGTTTTCATAAATATAATAATAAAAAACAGGATAGGATTGACCCAATAAAACATGGTAGGATATTTGAAAATAATCAGGATATTGTCAATATTTTTAATGGTTATTTGAACGATTTCTATTGAAGAAACTTTAACAACTTTGATTTTAATTCTCTAGCGTCTCTAACCTCTGTCATTTTTGATAAGATTCATATGAAGAAGGATAAAGTTTGGCAAGTAATTAATACAATGAAACCAAGTAAAGCTACTATTCCTGATAATACAGGGTGTATCACAAAGTCCTTTCCCTATTATAAACTTTAATTACATGAAATCCAAAGAAGACTAATGCTTTGTATTGCATATTCAAGAACTGACGCACTAACAAACCCTAGTGTGGAGGCGCATCGTCTTGCTGTAAAATGATGGACGATCGAAGGTCTTCCAACTGGGGGCTACAAAGAACTCGAGCATGTTCAGATACACTCGTGCCGTAACATTCTTTTCAGCAAAGAAGAATGGGCCTATCACCCTATCATGCATTAATCCACACCAAACACTGACAAGAAAAAACTTGGTGTTATGCAACAACATGCAAAACAAAACATTACCGGGTCTTCTTTGGATTTCATGTAATTAAAGTTCATAAGCGGGAGAGGACTTTGTGTACACCCTGTATAGTACGTATATGCTAGAATTCTCGGGGAAGGGGAGGATATCTTATCTAAGGCACTAAATATTTCGTTTGTTAAATCTATTAATTATGTAGAGATACCTGGGAAATGGAGAGAAAATAATAGTACCTATTTACAAAAGGTTAATAAAAAGAAGATAGGAAATTATAGGCCTATTAGCTTAACACTATTTGTGGAAATATACAAGAAAGAATTTTAAAGAAAATATTCAAGATCATTTGGAATTTTTTTTATTTTACTACAAGTTCCCAACATAGATTTAAATCAGGAAGGTGTTACTTGTCTAATCTCTTACACTTTTTAAAGTTTGTGACTAATCAGGTCGTGGGGGTAAAACTGGCGTTACGTGAGTTCTCCGAGTATAGGACCTATGTCCCTATCGGGAACGACCGGTTTCTCCCCCTCAGCATAGATTTCCAAGCAATTTACGAAGGGTCCGGGGCTCAGGAGATCCCCACCCCTACGATGTGGGAGGTGTTCTTTTCGGTCACGTGATTGACCCAGTGCACTGCGTCGATTAGCTGATCATTCCATTCTAGGGCTAGGAGTCGAGGGGGAATCATCTCCCCCAAGCCATAAGCCTAATGATAGCTGACTGGGTTCCCGGAGTCAAGGGGACCCGATAGGTCTTCGGGGTACGACAACACGTGAAAAACCGTACCTTGCACCACGTCAGTTAGCCTATGATTCCATGAATTTGTAAGGCTAGGAGGAAGCGGGGGAAATCTTATCTAATCTTCCCCAGAGCATAGGCCTAATGGATAGGCCTCGTATTGGGTTCCCGGAGTAATGGGATCGCGATGAGTCTAAGCGTGTGCCGGGGACAACTGGAGAATTTTGCGAATGGAGCTAGTAGCCGCGCAAAGTAGCTTCTTTAGCCGTTCAATTAATTCTCGGTCACGTCCCCGGGTACCTATCGAAGTTGACCGTGGCTGAAAGCACCTATGAAATGGTAGATAGATTTCTTTTTGTCAGGTGATTGACGACTGCACTGCGGCGATTAGCCGATGATTCCATTTATAGGGCTAGGAGTCGGGGGGAATCATCTTCTCCCCAAGCCATAAGCCTATGGATAGGCTGTATTGGGTTCCGAGTCAAGGGGACCCGATAAGTCTTGGGGGTACGACAACACGCGAAAACCGTACCTGCACCACGTCGGTTAGCCTATGATTCCATGAATTTGTAAGGCTAGGAGGAAGCGGGGGGACATCTTATCTAATCTTCTCCCAGAGCCATAGGCCTAATGGATAGGCCTCGTATTGGGTTCCCGGAGTAATGGGATCGCCGATGAGTCTAAGCGTGTACCGGGGACAACTGGAGAAATTTGCGAATGGAGCTAGAAGCCGCGCAAAGTAGCCTCTGTAGCCGTTCAATTAATTCTCGTCCACGTCCCCGGGTACCTATCGAAGTTTGACCGTGGCCGAAAGCACCTATGAAAAGGTAGGGCCGGGGTGATCCTAGCCCGGCAGCAGACCCCTCTATAAACCACTCGTTGATTATAAGTAGCGCGTCATAGGGCCTATGACTTCGGCCAAAATTTTCCATCAATCGCGCGCCCAACGCCTCGGCTCGTCGGAGCAACTGTCCCCGGTGCCTATGGCGGCCCATAGGGCTAGCAATCAGCAATAAGTAGAAGATGGAAGGTCGCAGATTGGGCTCTAAAGGCGCCCGAATCTTGAGTTTCAACAGGCAGGTAACATCTTGCAAGGGGTGAGATCGTGAGTTTAGTCCTGCCCTCTCACGGAATTACCGGTTGAATTAATTCCCGTAGCAATGTGATGTAGGATGCTGCCTAATCGAAATTCTCACAACTTACCCAATGGGTGTTGTAGACCGTAAATGGTGGACAGGATGATGATGATATTTACTTTAATTTTCGTAAGGTATTTGACAATGTTCCGCGCGGGAGACTCGTGTATAAATTGAAAGCTCATGGAATATCAGGGTCAGTCATAAATTGGGTAGAAGAATGTTTATAAAACAGACAACAAAAAGTAATTTTAAATGGTCATGAATTGGGGTGGCAAAAAGTGAAAAGTGGTGGACCAAATGAATCGGTGTTAGGTCCATTATTCTTTATTGTATATCTATATGATTTAGAAATGAGATTTAGTAGTAAAATATCTAAATTTGCGGGTAAAAAGTACCTGCCGCAGTTACAAACATAGAAAATTCTTATAAACTACAAAAAGATTTTCATAGATTAGTTGCATGGGCTAATAAGTGGCAAATGGAATTCATTGTTCAAAAATGCAGTCCTCCATTTTGGTAGAAATAATGAAAACTTTAGTTACGAGATGCAAGGAAACTGGTTAGAGGATGTTAGTCAGGAAAAAGATCTTGGCATCATAATTACTAGTGATCTAAAATTTTTCTAAGCAGTGCTTTGAGAGTAGAAACGAGGCAAATAAAATGCTAGGTATTATTAAGAGTGTTAGTTACAAAAGTGATATAGATATCTAAGTTATATAATTCTTACGTTCTCACTTAGATTACTGCATTCGAACTTGGTCACCTCACCATAGGCAGGATATAGATATGCTTGGAGTTGCGTGCCTAAGGTAGGCCCACATCGAGTCAGCAAACCTGCGGTAGGACCTAATAGGACCTCCAAGTCCTACTTGGGCTGTAGGTTAAACTGGCCCTTCAGAGCTTGGCAGTTCACTGCTCAGCTGGGATTCTGAACCCAATAAAATAAAAAAAATAAATATAACATGGTCCTTCGAAACGGATTCTAGCCCAAGACTGAGTCAGTGACTATTTTCTGGCAAAGTTCTGATTGTGCAAATTGTAGCCCAAGTTAGGCCTGGACGGGTTGAGCATAATTGAGTTAAGGTCCCAGGGTAGAAAGTTTGGTCGCCCAATTGCGAAACTTGGCCACTAGTCTGTCGTTGTTTGGGCCTACATTTTACCGGTTTGGTTAATTTGGTTATTGTTCGGAGGCGAAGGTTGCAGACTTCAGTGCGCCAGTTACTTGGGTGGAAAATTTGATATCCATACTGGTGGTTGGTCAATACCCTACCAGCAATTCAGTTTATTTGAAAAAAGCAAAATTTGAGTTTGATCAGTTTCGTTAAGTATTTTTGCCAATTCAGCTTATTTGGTATTGAACCCAATTGTTCTTTGCATTGAAGATGAGTGCAGCTGAATTGAATAAGTTTAAAAAAAGGAGAAGCGCCTACAAAGGTCTAATTACAAAGGTCATTGCCACTATAGATTCTGCCAAAGAGCAGGAGGACTTAAGCTTAGTGACTGCACAGCTTTCCATATTAGAAACTAAAAAGGTTGCTCTAAACGAAGTAAATGTTAAAATTGAGGCTCTTATAGAAGAGGATGAAATAGGAAATAACATAATTTACTTTGGAGAGATTATTGATGATATAATTAAAGTATGCCACAGAGCAAGAGAGTTTAGCAGCTCAGTAGAGTTAGAGACCAGGTCTAATAATGAAAACACAACCCTCAACAAATGGTGTTTGTGAAGTTAAGGTTAACAGATCTGCAGTTCAATTACCGAGGCTGTACTCAAAACATTTTCTGGGAGTATTCAGGAATGGCAAGGATGGGCAGACAGTTTTCAATCAGCAGTTCATTCTAGTCAAGTGTTAAGTGCGGTGGAGAAGTTTAATTATTTGCAGTCCCTCTTAGAAGGGAGTCAGCAAAGACAATAGCAGGATTAGCATTAACAGAGGCTAATTATAAGTGGCTTGGGATATATTAAAGAAACGGTTTGGTAAGCCAGAGATCTTAACTAAAAGCCACCTCCGCGAACTTTTAGATATACTCCTGTTAATAATCCCAATAGTGTCAAGGAGTTACGGCAGTTATATGATGAATTTGAAGTTAGAACTAGGTCCCTGGACAACTTGGGTGTAGGAATGGAAAGGTATGGTATAATGTTGGTCACTATACTGGAGTCTAAATTGCCTAGCTCAATTTTACTTGAATTAAGTGGGGGACACTCTACAGAACATGTGTACATCCCCTTCAGCAGATGTTAAGTCTTTAAGCACAGAATTAGCAGACGAGGAGGGAATTGGGTTTGCACAGTTGGGTGTTAAACAAGGGGACAAAGGCAGGCACAGCACCAAAGTTTCTACAAAAAGGAATAGCCCAGGTACAGTGTCATCTCTGCATGCATCTTTTGAGAATAAATTAAAGGGAATCAAGGAATGCATATTTTGCAAAGGCAACCATAAGTCATATAAATGTGAGGTAGCTGAGGCTTTACTTGTTGAAGAGAGAAAGGACAGGGTAAAGAAGTCCACAGCATGTTTTAAATGTTTTTTTGAAAGGTCACAGAGCAAGGTTTTGTGAGTTTAAAATTTTATGCAAAAAATGCCATGGCTGGCACCAGCCATTATTGTGTGAAAACACACCTAGTAGGCCTACCCCAGAAGTAGAGACATCAGTGGAACATGCCACTGCTATGAAAGGGAGTAAAAGTAAAGGGGGGTTATTGCAAACAGCTGCAGCATTATTAATTGGGAATGATGGAGAAGCTACTGTAAGAGTTGTTTGATAGTGGTAGCCAGTGTAGCTTTATTAAGAGCAGAATTTCCAGAAAATTGAAGTTTAAAGAACTTACGAGGGAAAATTTAAGAATTTCTGGGTTTGGAGGTTCCGTTCAAAACCGAACCAAAGTTAAGAAGGTAGAAGTTCTGGTTAAGGGGTTGTTACCACAAGGTCCCACTATCAAGGTCCAAGCTGTAGAGATTGAGGAACTTTGTGCTCGAGTCACTGCTTGTTTAGATATGGGATGTGTCCAAGCATTGCAAGTTAAAGGAATTAATTTAGGGAATAATAAGTTTGAAGGAACAGAAGATATTAGTCTTTTGATTGGAGCTGACTATTACTGGGACTTCATCACGGGTAATATTGTCCGCACATCTCGAGGTCCGGTAGCTATTGAAAGTAAGCTAGGCTGGATGCTACATGGTAGCTATTGCAATGAAATGGAGGTTAAAGCTCTCTCTGTTAAAATTGAGGAGAACAGCCATGGTTTGGAAAGGCATTTGAAAGCCTTTTGGGAACTTGAATCCATTGGCATAAAAAAAAGGACAAACAGGAGAAGCAGGCAAGTACAGTGAACAGTGATGTTTTAGAGCAATTTGAAAAAGGGATTGGGTTTAGAGATGGTTGCTATGAAGTTGGCCTCCCTTGGAAGGATTCTTGCAAACCCAGTTCAAACCTTCAACTAGCTAATAGGAGGTTGGAGACTTCATTGCACAGGCTAAAAAAAATGAGGATTTGTTAAATGAATACAATGAGGCCATTCTAAGGTATGTAAAGGAGGGCTATGCTGAAAGGGTGCAAGGTGAGCCAGGAGGCACATTATCTGCCACACCATGCAGTGGTACGGCGAGACAAAACTACCACCAAACTAAGGGTAGTTTTTGATGGCTCAGCCAAGGACAAAGGTGGTGTGTCCTTGAATGACTGTTTGGATGCTGGGCCAAATTTAAATGCAGATTTATTTTCCTTGTTACTGAGATTCAGGTTTGGTAGAGTAACATTGACTGCAGATGTGAAGCAAGCCTTTTTGCGGCTAAAGTTAAAACCAGAGGACAGAGATGCAGTAAGGTATCTGTGGGTGGATATGAAAGACTTGTTGGAAAATGAACCTAAGGTTCAAGCATATAGAATGAAGTCAATGTTGTTTGGCCTCAGCTCCAGTCCATTTCCGTTGGCAGCTACTATGCAGTACCATTTTAAGAAATATTCTGAAGTCTATCTTAACACTATTGAACACAAGGAAAATTTTTGATGTTGATGATTTGCTGTGTGTTGTAAATTTAACTTTACTTACTTTTGCTAACTGCTATTATGTTTTCATTGTGTTTAATTATTATTTCTGTTCTGTTTCAGATGTAATCTCGATTATGAATTATGTTTGAATTAGTTGAATAAAGCCTCTAAACGTTGAATTCATTGGCCTTTTCATAACAATTTATTCAACTCATTCATATCATGGAAAAATTTCTGAGGCCTGAAAGATTTAATACAGACTCCAACTGTGCTTACGCAGCTAAGGAATGGAATCACTGGTTCCGCACATTCAATAACTTCCTCTCATCATTAGCTGACAATACTGTGGACAAATTGGCTCTTCTGGTGAACTATGTTACACCTACTGTCTATGAATTTATAGGTGACTGCAATACCTATGAAGACGCTATAGCTATCCTCGAAGGAATTTATGTAAAGCCTCAGAATAAAATCTATGCTAGACATTTGCTTGCAGTCCGCAAACAGGAGACTGGGGAGCAGGAGCGGCTCGCAGGTAGGCACTGTGGAACTGCAGCACCCCCATGATCTTATGATCTTTATATTTAAATATTTAAAATAGCCTCTCTGATTGTTTTTTTTTAATGAACTTTGAGTTTTTAAATCAGATTATATCCTTTTTTCCTTAAACTATTTCAATGCCGAACGAATGAATCACGAAAGTAGCTTCAGCCTTCCCGTGGAACTGCGTACTTAACAGTTCCAGATTTTGTTCGAAACGCTTGAAACCTCGGTGGCGGACGTACGAAGGGCGAGCCAGAATCGCGGGTTTAAGAGGATCCAAAGCACTGTGGACAGAGCAGTGCCGATTTGTTTGTTTGACGTGGTAGTTGTGTTGCTGTATCGTTTCCTAATTCGAAATTTAATTTCCGAATTGCATTTATCAATGATTCGTTATCATTTATTTTTTGTCGTGAGATTGAAGTTAATTATATAATAATTGGATTATTTACAAAATATAGCTTTCATTTCTTAGGATATTTTTTTCGCAAGTGACTTTGTTTTTTGAAATTTTAACTAGGCGCCTATTCTATTATCATGGCTGCGCTAGCCCCAGAAGTGAGTCGGGTGACAGTGAGTAAAATTCAGTCTCGTAATTTTTCACAGTTATCTCTTCAAGAAAAAATAGCTATTAAAACTGAAGGACGCCCTACACCAGAAATTCAAATATCTCAGCCGGAATAAGTAACAATAAGAAATATATTCGTAGTTTTAATTCAGAATGGTAGCAAGAAAAAGTTGGCTTGTGGTTGTAAAGTTAAAAATGCATTATTTTGTTTCCCGTGTCTACTACTCGGTGGTGACTTGACGTGGACAAAAAGTGGTTTTACAAATATAAACAAAATGAAAGAAAAAACTGAAAAGCATGAGCTCATAAAAATTTTTGACCATCCCCATGACTACATCCGAGGCCGAACGCTGCCATTCAACATTAAAAAGAATAAAGACGTTCTTAAGGAGCACTATGAATCAGGAAAGACTAAATGCTCTTGCAATGATTTCAATAAAGAAAAATTTGATCAACAGTACACAGAATTTCAATGAAAAAGTAATAGACCTTTTCGCTCAGAATAAAAACAGAAGAATGGAATTCGTTTATAAATAAATTTTTGGCAAATTCGAAATTACCCGTTAAGCGTAAGTACCCTATAATTGATTTTATGATACTATTTTACTTTTTATGACTGAGTAGTTATCTATTTATCTATTCGACTTTCTCTCTCTCTCATATATATATATATATATATATATATATATATACATACAGAGATGGGCACGATCTTGATCTTCAAGATCAGATCGTGATCTTGAAGATCGTGATCTGATCTTGATCTTGAAGATCACTTTTATTATGGTGATCTTGATCTTGATCTAAGATCACTTTATTTCTTGTGATCTTGATCTTGAAGATCACTTTAGACTTCAAGATCACTTTTAATTTCAGATTCTTAAATATGCCGCTATGCGAATGTCATTTGTTTTTTGTCCAAGCGACATCTGGTGGCAACTTTGTTCAACACCGACTGTTTATGTTTTCTGTTAGTTGGGTGACTTGCGTCATGCGTGGGCTCATGGAAGGTGTAGTTGCTGTGGAATTTAGGCTCGTAAAAAGTGTAATTTACTGTGCAATTATGTTAAAAGTGTTCTATTAATATATTATTATATATAGGCATAAAATATAGCCTATAGGTCCGTATTCATAATAAATTAATTCTAAACATATTTTATTTACAGATTGAATTTTTAATAATGAGTGCAATTTACAACTTCAACAGGCTCCCAAGGGAACCAAATATTCTAGGTTGTCACCAGAACAGTATTCAATATATTTAGATAACAATGTTGATAATAAGGATCAATCTGTGCTATTGAACGGAAAATATTTTCAAATTGTCGAAAAAACTGGAAACAGTATCAAAGTTATTTGTAGGCAGTGTACAAAGAAAACTACAATTCTGTCTGCTGGCCTCGACTCAACAAGCAATTTCTGAGGCACCTCAGGGTTAGTACTACTTAGTAACTAAGTAGTAAGTAGCAACATTAACATAATGGTTCAAGTCATTTTTAAGTGACTGGTGCCATACAAGACTAATGCTACATTTACATAGACGTCCATTTGAATATATTGTGCACTTCAGATATTAATAGATTATGGACTAGTAACTACATTAAAAACTGCCGATATCCAACTATAATAAAACGCCAGGTGTATCTGTCTTTCTCTCTGTCTGATCCATGTCTGTAATTTCTCCTATTTAGTTACTGAAGGACGAAATTCGGCTTTCAATTTAACATAGGATAAAAATGCACTGATCATGGTGAAAATAATTTTAGTTAAAGATAACAAAATTTTAGAATCTTGTTAAGTATTAATTTCAACTAGAAGTTTGATACTCTGATAAATATTATACAGGGTGTTCAAGAAGTCTCTCCGCATGATGATAATTTATTTTCTTGTGCAGAAACTACATTCGGATCTTTTGGGTGAATATGAATCGGAGAAGAAATCTCGCAAGCGTCCAGCTAAAGAAGAAGATGCCAGCGGCAGCAATGCTGGCCCTGCCAAAATTGCCAAGCAGTCAACACTAAGCATGTTCCACATTTCCAAGCAAAAACCAGGACCACCAATATGCAAGGATATCCTTGAAAAGAAGATTCTCTCGCTTGTGGCTAATGGGCCTACATTGAGCCTAGTTGAACTACATGAATTTAAGGATCTTCTTTCATGTTAGTATAACTCAAATATTTTGCTATTTTTTCCATAGCTAATATCTGATTAAAAATAATTAATCATATTATTTGTATGAACATTAGACTATCGCTAGCCTAGCTAAATATTTTGATATTTTTTCCATAGCTAATCTATTGTATTTGTTTTAATTTTTAAATATTTTTTTCAGACGTCAACCCGGCTGTTCAGGTGCCATCTAGACGCACCCTGGCTAGATCTCTTGCAACAACAACCAGTAAAATGAAGGAAGACATACAAGCAAAACTGGCAGCAGTTGACCATGTGTGTGTGTTACATGCGACATATGGTCAACTAATCACCGCAGTTTCATGGGAGTCACTGCGCATTGGGTATGCTATTGATTTAGTGTATTATTTTATATAATTGATAAATTGACCATTGGTGATAGACTGATAGTCTGATAGACTTATAGTATAATCTTTTCAATTATTCGACATGTGTTCCTCATTCATTAATTTGGTGAGTCTTCATTTTGCTGTGATTCACAGTAATTTCACACAAATTCACTGATTCTGTCATCTGTCATTGTGTCTGATTCACAGCAAAATGTGGAAGAGTCCATATTCACAGGCTGTGAATATGGACTCTTCCACATTTTGCTCTTATGGGATGGGTCACTGATGTGGTGGTATGGTAGGCGACTCATCGCTGAATTGCCTCCTTTATATCACATCTACAGATCTACAGAAGCTAAGGCTAACAAAGACCCTAAGATCCACTCTAAGGCTAGCCCGAGAGAAAGGAGAGAGTAGGGGGTTAAGAGAAGAGAGGAGAATAAGGGGTTAAGTAAGGAGCAACACCTATCATTCGTGGGTTAACATTCATTCAGAAAAAGAGGGAAAAAGTCTCACCATCATCATCCGCCGGCCACTGCCGACAAGTCAGAAAAATAGTCGGGAATATAGGAGAGGGGTGAAAGATGAAAAGAAGTAAAATAAGAACGCTTACAAACCATGCAAACACAGTCTTAACTCACTGTCATACCATGCAAACTACAAACATGCAAGAAAAGAGTTAGAGACATGCAAAGTAAGGAGGATAAGAAAAAAAAAAAGTAGGTAAAGTTAAACAAAAAGTGGGTTAGTTTACGCTATGAGCTACATCTACATTCGTGTTAGTCTAATTTTTTTTTTTTTTTTTTTTTTTTTTATTGCTGGCATCACACGCTGGCATGTCACAAGCTGGCATTCATCGTCAACAGACGAGCATGGAGAGGAGTCAGTGAAACTATCATCCCATATTCGATGTGCCTCCCACACATTGAACTTGGTAGCAACAACTGATGCAGATAAAGGACTGAATTCACCTGGACTAAAGAAGATAAAGCATTCTGCAATGGGAAAATGTTCGGCGCTGTGGAATGCTTGGTAAACCCAAGTCAGCAGAAAAAATACAGGAAAAACTGGCGTCCAATTTAGGTACCCATGCGTCACCCGATGGAACTCAATGTACGACTCATTAAGCCAAATATATAAACATAAGAACGACGTGAATGTAGCTCTTGAAGAACTGAATCTACCCATCCTCAAAGACAATGAATTGGAATTTATTTCAGAATATTTGTCTGTTCTAAAACCAATTGCAGCAGCCCTCAACAAATTACAGGCAGAGAAAGAATGCTACTACGGTTGTCTTCTTCCAACAGTCCTAGTGACTCAAGATGCCCTCGCAAGATTGGAGCCTATCCAACCAAACGACCTGCGCTTGAGACACTGCATGCCATTACTGGCAGCAGTCGTCTCTGGCTTCAATGCCAGATTTGGTCATTTTTGTCGTTGAGCCCCGAGGTAACTGATGCCGTTTTGGCCTCAGTATCTCATCCGTATTTCAAACTTAGATGGATATCATTGTTGCAAGGGCCTAATTTCGGCGATCATGAAGCAATCAAGTCTCAAGTAAAAGACAAGCTGCAAATGGCTGTAAGAAATTGTAATTCTGACTGTGACAGCAGTGGTAATAGTTCGGTGAACTCAGATTATCATCTGAAGACGATTTCTTCAGAACTATGGACGGCTCATTCTCTGCTCCTAACAACAAGGAAGACTTGGAAGTCCTCAATTATTTGCAGGACACCAGTAAGGCACTCGACTCTTTAGATAGGTATCCTGCTATAAAGAAGATCTTCAAGAGGTATAACACCACGCTACCTTCCTCTGCACAGTGGAACGGTTGTTTTCGTTTGCTGGCATGGTTCATAGCCCCAAACGAAGTCGTCTCTCGGATGGTAACTTTGAACAATTGGTTTTGCTGAAAGCAAATGTTTACAGCGGTTGAACATTAAATTAACACTCTTAACTTGTGGTTTTTACCCTTATATTGTCAGTAATTGCGTACTGCAGTAAAACTGTAAAATTAAATTATATGTAAAAAATGTTTACTTATATATGCTGACCATTCATTGATATGGGTTATGGACCTGGTGAAATGAGAATTGAGAAAAATAGAACAAAACTATATGTAGGTCATTTAATAGTTTTTTCTTTGCTGATAAGTTATGATAATACTAAGTTTTAAGTTTACCACCTGAAAAACTGAAAGGGGAATCGTCAATCCCCGTGGTTTAGATCAGGTGACATGGGTAGGATGCGATGCTTGTATTGCCTCAGCCCTCAGGGGAGTATTAGGAGTGATACTTTTCAGGAGTGATTAACAAAATAATTTGTTTTTGTTTACTCTACAAGAGTACAACTTTTTTCAATTCATATAAAAGTGATCTTAAAAAGTGATCTTGAAAAGTGATCTTCAAGATCACGATCTTGATCTTCAAGATCACATTTTTCTGGTGATCTGATCTTGATCTTCAAGATCACATTTTTCTGGTGATCTGATCTTGATCTTCAAGATCACCAAAGTTGGTGATCTTGCCCATCTCTGTATGTATGTGATATATATATATACATATATATATATATATATATATATATATATATATATATATATATATATATATATAATCGACACAATTGTTCGCAATTTCTGAGGCAGCACCCCCATAACTGAAAGTCACGAGCCGCCACTGCTGGGGAGTCACTCAATACATTTCTCCAAGCACTGAAACAACTCAGTCGTGACTGCAACTTTCGCGACAGTACTGCAGTGCAATGTTGTGATGACTCCATTCGTGATTCCTTCATCAGTGGACTTCGATCCTCAACGATTCGCCAGCGATTGTTGGAAAACAGAACTTTAGATCTTCAAACTGCCTACGATCAGGCTCGGGCCTTGGACGCTGCACAGCTACAGGCCGAATCATACCCCACTTATCATTCATCTGTTGTTGCCATGGCCGAATCAGAAAACAAGCCAAAAACGCCTTTATCTAACCGATCAGAATACAGTCCAATTGAGTCGGACGCTCCTGAAGATTCTGCCATGTCAGCTGCTGTAGTGCAGAAGTGCTACTTCTGCGGATTTCCTCGACATCCTCGGAACAAATGCCCTGCTCGAGAGGCTGTTTGTGGCCGGTGCACTAAAAAAGGACACTTCGCTAAAGTCTGCCGATCTGCTGCTGCTGCTAAACCTACCTCTGCGGCAGCTCCATATTTGGCTACCATTTCTGCATCAGTTCCTGGCAGTTTATCGAAAGCTCTCCTACGAGTAAAGATTAATGGCATAACGGCCGATGCTCTCGTCGACACTGGAAGCTTGGAAAGTTTCATCTGCACTAAGTTTTGTCTGCACAATTCTTTGCAATTGCTTCCCTGCTCCAGTAGCATTTCCATGACTTCTACAGCACTTTCAGCGACGGCCGCTGGTGTGTGTCATGCACAACTTGAGTACGATACTCATGTTTTCAAGACGTCAAATTCACTGCTTCAAAGCATCTATGCGCTGATGTAATACTGGGGCATGATGTTTTGGGTGAGCATGAACGAGTGGAAATAGCGTTTAATGGTGCACATCCTCCACTCAAATTATGTAGTCTTCCTGCCGCGTCGGTGCCTCCACCCTCTCTATTTTCCTACCTCACGCCTGACTGCCGACCAATCGCAGATAAATCTCGACGATATTCGCTATCAGATTCAAAATTCATAGATTCTGAAATATCTCGTCTTCTCAAGGAGGGTATCATTGAACCCAGCATTTCTCCATGGCGTGCCCAGGTTCTCGTCACAACGAACGAACGACACAAAAAGAGAGTGGTTGTCGATTATTCTCGGACGATAAACAGATTTACTCTTCTCGATGCCTATCTATTGCCCTGCATTGATGAGATGGTTAAAGAGATCTCCCAATATGGATTCTACAGCACTCTAGACCTGGAAAGTGCGTACCATCAGATAGCTCTCAAAGAAGAAGAGAGAATATACACTGCATTTGAAGCGAATCAAAGACTGTACCAGTTTCGTAGAATACCTTTTGGAGTCACCAATGGCGTTGCGAGTTTTCAGCGTGTTATCGATGACGTTATTGCTGAGGAAAACCTAAGAGCTACCTATGCCTATATTGATAACGTCACTATTTGTGGCCGTACTCAGCAGGAGCACGACAGGAATCTTGATTGTTTTCTCGCTGCTTCCAAGAAATACAACCTTACATTTAATACAGATAAAAGCGTGTTTTCTGCCCAATCAATCAATCTTCTTGGTTATTGTGTTAGCAAGGGCACTATGAAGCCAGATCCTGAGCGAATAAAACCATTGCTGGAGCTAGCGCTCCCATCAGACTTCCGTCGCTCCGTCGAGCATTAGGCATGTTTTCTTACTACTCACAGTGGATCCCTCATTTCTCGGAAAAGATTCATCCTCTCACTCGATCTACAGAATTCCCTCTTTCCAGTGATGCAAATGCTGCATTTCAGTCATTGAAGCAAGACATACGGAATGCAGTGGTGATGGCTAT
Organism: Bathynomus jamesi; assembly: GCA_023014485.1. NCBI lineage: Eukaryota > Metazoa > Arthropoda > Malacostraca > Isopoda > Cirolanidae > Bathynomus > Bathynomus jamesi. The sequence goes on from JAJOZX010013869.1 coordinate 55,773, forward strand.
AGACTCTACTTCTCCATTCGTTGTTGAGACTGATGCGTCTGAACATGCGATAGCCGCTACTCTAAATCAAATGGGACGGCCTGTCGCATTCTTCTCCAGAACGCTCTCAAAATCAGAGCAACATCACTCTGCCATAGACAAAGAAGCTTATGCCATTGTTGAGGCATTGCGGAAATGGAAGCACTATCTCCTTGGGCATCACTTTCAGCTCGTTACAGATCAAAAATCAGTGGCATTTATGTTCAACAACAGAGAGACTGGAAAGATAAAGAATGAAAAGATAATGAGATGGCGCTTGGAACTGTCATCCTACTGCTACGACATCGTTTACCGACCTGGTAGAGATAATGTAGCCGCGGATGCACTGTCACGCAGTCATTGTTCGGCTACGGGAACTGATCTATTATGTCAATTGCACGATTCTCTCTGTCACCCTGGAGTAACTAGGATGGCCCATTTCATCCGTTGCCGCAATCTTCCTCACTCAATGGATGATATAAAGAAAATGACAGCTTCTTGCTCTCTATGTGCGCAACTCAAGCCTCGGTTTTATAAACCACCAGCAGATCACCTAATTAAAGCAACTCAACCATTCGAGAGGCTCAATATTGATTTCAAAGGTCCTCTGCCTTCTTCAATTGGTAACAAGTACCTTCTCGTAATCATTGACGAATTCTCACGGTTTCCTTTTGCTTTCCCTTCCCCCGATCTATCTTCATCTTCGGTCATCAAGTGTTAATTAATTTATTTGTTGGGTTCAAAATCCCAGCTGAGCCGTGAACGGCCAAATTCTAAAGGGCCAGTGCTACCTACAGCCCAAGTTAAGCTAAAATTAAAACTTACGGATTTGAGATCCTATTAGGTCCTACCTCAGGGTTGCTGACTCGATGCGGGCCTACCTTAGACCTTTGTTACATGAATTTAATATAAACAAAAGGGGTACTATTTATGGTCTTCATTCTCAACCTTGCAACAACAACGCAACCTGGACTATTGCACGATGCAACAATCTTGTATCTAAACAACCAAACTGAATTGCAAGAGAGCTCTCTAACAGACCACACCCTGTACGTACGACATCCCACAAACGAGTAGAAAGAACGCGCAGCGCCCCAAAATGATGCCAACAGTGTGACCAAACAATGATGCCACAAGAGCTCAAAAATGCTAGCTCTAAATTAAGTTAATTTTTCACTAACTTTACAATTATGAGATGGATATATATACACTTACTTAATATATACAAGCAATGCTGCATCAATCAGCTTAGTCATCATATCGCCTTGGGACAACAATGGTTCTTCCTCTTCTAGATTTTCTAACATCAAGTCCTTATGCCAATTGTTCTCCATTTTTGGCATGCCAGCATTCGTGCATAGTGACCGGGGGTCTTCCTTTATGTCACATGAACTACGGAAATTCCTCCATGAAAGGTGAGTGGCTACCAGCCGTACCACTCCATACAACCCACAGGGTAATGGTCAAGTCGAGTGCTATAATAATCTTATTTGGAAGGCCGTATCTTTAGTTGTGAAATCCCGAGATTTGGATAGCTCTCAATGGGAAGCTGTACTCCGGACGCCTTACATTCTGTTCGATCTTTGCTCTCAACTGCCACTAATATGACACCTCACGAACGATTCTTTGGATTTCCTCGTCGATCATCCTATGGCAGTGCTATACCAACATGGTTGGTCTCACCTGGAGGGATCTCCTCAAAAGACACGTACGTCATCATAAAGACGACCCATTGGTCGACGAAGTAGAGATATTAGATGCTAATCCACAATATGCGCACGTACGTCTACAGGATGGACGGGAGACCACGGTTTCCGTCAGGCATTTAGCACCAGCCCCGCAAGAAAATGTCCGTTTGGATGCAGATGCAGAACCTGTGATCTCTACATCCAATGAACAAAGGCAAGAAACTTCGACAAAAAACGATCTCCTGGATCTACCGTCAACTAAAAGCCCGAACTCCCCTGTACACATGGATGTGGAGAAAGGTATGGAAGATGAGCAACGACACATCACCAAAAACAGTAGTCCATCAATTGATGTTCCAGTCAATGCTGAAGACATCCCGTTACGTCGATCTCAGCGCCGCAGGAAAGCGCCGGATATTTTAGATTTGTAAGATATGTACTGTAATGTAATTCGTCTCATATTAATTTTTGAGAAAATTTATGTTTTGCCTTTTGGGAGGGGTGAATGTTGTAAATTTAACTTTACTTACTTTTGCTAACTGCTATTATGTTTTCATTGTGTTTAATTATTATTTCTGTTCTGTTTCAGATGTAATCTCGATTATGAATTATGTTTGAATTAGTTGAATAAAGCCTCTAAACGTTGAATTCATTGGCCTTTTCATAACACTGTGTTCCGTGGATAATACAGAAATGGCTAAACAGATATTCATGGAGGCTAGAGCTATGATGAGAGAGGCTGGCATGGAGCTTAGAAAATGGCAGACCAATCATTCTCAATTACAACAGTTTATGAGTTAGTCCTGTGTAGTACCTGATGCAGCAGAAAGTATTGAGGATTCTGGTATTAAGGAGTTGTGGGCAATAGACACAAAGGTGCTAGGCATTGTTTGGCAGCAAGGAGAGGATTTGTTTACCTTTAATAGGAAATCTTTCGTAGAGCTGTCTGAGAATGAGATAAGGTGGACAAAACGTACAGCTCTTAGTTTGGCTTCAACGGTCTTTGATCCTCTTGGATTCCTGGCTCCATTTGTGATAAAGTAAAAAATTTGGTTTCAGAGCCTCTGGGAAATTGGACTTGGTTGGGACCAAGAGTTACCTGATCATATGGTGGTAAGGTGGAAATATTGGTTCAAAGAATTGGCACATCTTGAAGACATTGAAATCCCAAGATGGTACTTTGGAGAGTTGAACAATAGTCCAGACAATTTGGAGCTGCACATCTTTTGTGATGCAAGTGAGGAAGCCTATGCAACTTGTATTTATATAAGAGGCACATTCAAAGAGGAAGTAAGTTGCAGGTTTGTTGCTGCAAAGAGCAGAGTAGCACCTTTGAAAAAAGCTTTCTATTCCAAGGTTGGAATTGGTGGGTGCAGTTACAATGCAAAAGTCTTTGGCCTCTATGAAATTCCAAGCTATATTGGATAGACTCCACTATAGTTTGGCACTGGTTAAGAAGCCAGGCAAGGAAATGGAAACCATTTGTTGCCAATAGGGTGGAGGAAATTCAAGCACACACAGATCTCAAGCAATGGAAGCATTGTCCAGGCACCCAAAACCCAGCAGATTTACCAACACGAGGAATTTCAGTGAAAGATCTTGCACAGTCAAGTTTGTGGTGGAATGGGCCAGAGTGGCTAAAACTTGGAAGTGAAAACTGGCCTAATCAGCTGTGATAGCGTGGGGTAGACACCCAGTTAGGTTACTTAGGTTCTAGCAAACAATCAAAAGCACATACCGGTGCGTTGAATTAGATATTCCTTTGGAAGCCTACCATTTGATTTATGTGTCCCACAAACGGCCTACCTAACACACTCTTACATTACCAACTTAGAAGCTATAGACATTACCCCTAACTATACTTAAGTACGGACAACTTTCTACCCCATTTGTCACCTTAGAAACACCACCTAATTACACTCAGCACCAATGATTAGGTCAGATAGGAAAAAACATCTCTAGGCTAGCCCAAAACAATACGAACAGCCCGTTGGTTCGTTTATGACTTGCTCTTGCCATTCAGCTTAGATTTAGTGATATTTCCCCTTTAGTGACTTTTAGACTATATACATATATATATATACATACACGTCGTCACCTCACTCCTTCCCTACAAGTTTAGTCTGTCAGGGGGATGAGGGACCCTAGACGACCTGCGGAGCGGGGTTGATGTAGTAGGATTAGGTGCAACCTGTATAGGCGGGCGAGTTGAACCATTTTCCGGAGGATCAGTTCTCTCTTCCGGAAGACTCTGGTCCTTCTGCAATTCACGTTCCCATATCTGGTCCTGATGACGTTTAATAGAACGACCATCTTCTAGTTGGCACTTGAAGGAAACAGGGCCCGTTCTCTCCTGGACAGTTGCAGGAACCCATTTTGGTCCAGCCCCATAGTTGCGAATCATAACTGGATCATTAGGTTGCGCCTCTATAACTCTCCCTCTTTTAGTGTCATGGTACAGCTTCTGTTTTTCCTGATGGCGTAAAACTCGTTGTTGTAACGTTTCGTTTGAACGTAACAAATCGAAAACTGGACGAATTCCCCGGCCAATCATAAGTTTAGAGGGAGACCCCCGTCGTGGTGTGAGGTGTTATTCGATATTTAAACAAAAATTTATCCAACACCACTTGCATTTCTTCCCCACGAGAATGACGCAAGGCCGACTTGAAAGTACGGACCATGTTTTCCGCGAGACCGTTAGTAGACGGGTGGAAAACACTAGACCGGACATGTCTAATGCCATTTAGGTGGACGAAGGAACGAAATTCATCACTGGTAAAACAAGTACCATTGTCGGAAACCAGGACTATGGGTAAACCCATCGAGCGAAAACTGAACGGAGTAAGCAAATAGTAACACCCGAAGTCGTGGAAGTGGTTGGAAGAATTTCCACCCACTTAGAGTAGGCGTCCACAATGACTAGGAAATAAATATTATTTATAGGACCTGCATAGTCAACATGGATCCTATGCCACGGTATAGTAGGCCATTCCCAAGGATGAAGTGGACTTTTCATTGGGAGATCTCTGTTCTCTTGGCAGCTTTGACAGGAACGAACCAATGATTCGAGTTCTCCATCTAAACCAGGCCACCAGAAATAAGCTCTCGCCAGCTCTTTCATTTTTGTTGCGCCCATGTGTTCAGCGTGAAGTTCCTTCACTAAATTCGACCTGCCTTTATGTGGAATAATCACACTGTAGCCCCATAAGAGACAGCCATTTTGAATGGAGAGGCCAGACTGACGTTGATAAAAAGGCTGTAATTCACTCTCAACCTTAGTAGGCCAACCAACTGAGCAGAAATGGATGATCCTAGACAGAATAGGGTCTGATTTTGTCCACTGCTCTATTTGTACCGCAGATACTGGAGTGGATTCCAAAAACTCCACCAAGTGAACCCATTCTGTAGGTATAGGTCCACAATCATTTGGATTTTCTAAGGGCAACCTACTTAGCGCATCAGCCGTACCTAGAAGTTTACCTGACCGATGTACTAAGTCAAATTTATAGGCTTGTAGAATCAGTGCCCATCGTTGAATCCTACCTGAGGCCATAACTGGAATATTTTTATTAGGTGAAAATAAACCTAAGAGAGGCTTATGGTCAGTAATTAGTTTAATTTATGGCCCATAGATAGAAATGAAATTTTTTTACTGCAAATACTAAGGCTAATGCTTCACGTTCCACTTGTGCATATCGTTTTTCAGTCTCAGTGTTCTAGAAGCAAAACAGATAGGCCTATCTACACCATCAATGTGGTGAGAAACACTGCCCCAATTCCATAAGAACTGCTGTCTGCTGAAACTACGAGAGGAAGTTTAGGATCATAATGTACTAGGAGCGTGGACTTTAGTAGTATGTCCTTGGAAGCCTCAAATGCTTCCTTTTGAGTTTTCTCCCATCTCCACTGTTCCCCAGATCGTAATAGCTTATTTAGGGGTTCAAGGAAAGTCGATGCATTAGGCAAAAATTTCGTATAAAAGTTTAGGAGACCTAAATAAGATTGTAACTGTGATGTTTTGTGGAGGTGGTGCATTTTTTATTGCTTCTAGTTTATCCATCGTTGGATGAATGCCTGAGGCATCTATGCGGAACCCTAAATATGAAACCGCGTTAGTGACCCATGAACACATTTCTCTCTCTAGCTTAAGTCCGGCATCCCGGAGTCTTTTTAGAACCGTGGTTAATCTAGTTAGGTGTTCTCTTTTAGACGAACCTGAAATGAGGACATCATCTAGAAAGCAAAGTACCCCTGTAATGTGACCTAGAACTTGGTCCATTGTCCTCTGAAAAATACCGGAGCCGATGCTTTTCCATAGCATAGCCTATTGTACTTATATAGGCCTCGGTGCGTATTTATGATAGTTAATTTTAGAGTTTTCGTCTAAACTTAGTTGAGCATAGGCTTGGGACATATCGAGTTTTGTGAAATATTTACCCCCAGCAAGAGAGCTAAATAATTCATCAGGCTTGGGTATAGGATAGCAATCTAGAAGGACGGCTCTATTTGCTGTTAAACGGTAATCCCCACATAACCGCACGGACTTGTCCGGTTTTAGTACAGGAACTACTGGGGCAGCCCACTTAGCGTGTGTGACTGGTTCAATAATTTTTCTCTTTAGCAGCCTGTCAATTTCTAAATCTACCTTCTCCAGCAGTGCATGCGCAATTGAACGAGCCTTACAAAATTTCGGAGTTACATTAGGATCTACTTCTATGCAGACGTGATGGCCTTTTAGGTTGCCTACTTCAGGCCCAAAAACAGAAGAAAACTCCCTTAACGATGAGTCTATGTCAGATGGATATGAGAGTGTATGCACATCTGCCTGACCCTTTGGCAAGATTTTGTCAATCGGTATTTTCAAAGCGTCAATCCAATCACGGCCTAGTAGAGTAGGCCCTTCCTCATCCACCACTAAAAGGGTTAAGGGATGAGACAAAGTTTTCTGGTTGAGTGTAACTGTGACGTATGCTTCTCCACAAATAGGTATTTGTATGTCCCCATACTACTTCAAAATAGTTTTAGATGCATGTAGTTTAGGTGTGTTTTTGAAAATCTTATCAAAAACTGCCTTGGACATGACCGTCCGGGAAGCACCTGTATCTAATTCTAGAGGAACTGTGATTCCATTTAGGCCTACCTCTACAATATATGGGCCTGTATTTTTCCCACTTTGCTGCTCATAAAATAGGTACTCCACTCCAATGTTCGAAGTATTTCCCTCTTGAGGATTTACACTAGAAATTTTAAAATTAGAATTTTCACCCTTCGTTTTCTTTGAAAAACACACTTTAGCTATGTGGCCTATTTTACTACTGTTTCGGCAAACTGCTTCTTTAAAAGGGCAATCCTTCTTCCAATGGTGCTTTCCACACCCTGTACATGGCTTGGAAGGCTTAGTAGAATTAGTAGGCTTAGTCGTATTCGCCTCATACATTTTATTTGCCTGTCTAGTAGGCTCATTAGGTCTGCCAGGCCTAGAAGATTTAAAGCTATTTACGTGTTGGGCTTTATTACTGTGATTTCCAAAAGCTCTAACATCTTTAGCAGCTGCTTCTCTAGCCGTAGCTATTTCTACAGCCTGACTAAAAGTTAGGTCCTGTATGGCTAATAGGGCTCTCTGGGTAGACTCCTCTTTGAGACCCATTACAAACCTATCTCTTAGCATTTCATCTAATTTGTCCCCAAATTTGCACGTACGGCTATGGCTTTTTATTCCTGCAACAAACTCTGCAATGCTTTCATTTCCCGTCTGATGCCTTGAATAAAATTTGAAACGTTCATAGATGAGAACTACTCGGGGTTTGTAGTGATCGGTTAGGGCCTGTACCAATTCATTATAGGTGCAGGTTTCCGGTGCTTTAGGAGAAACTAGGTCCATAACTAAACCAAACGTTTTAGGGCCTATTATAGTTAAAAAGGTAGGTACTTTCTTAGCATCAGGAATGGAATTTGCCTCGAAAAACAACCTCACCCTAGTGGCATAAGCTTCGAAGTCCTCCCTAGAGCCTTCGTAGGGGCTTATATGGCCAATCACCGACATGCTAGAGCAAAACCGAATTAGGCCAAATCACGTGAAGTAGGTTAGATTAGTTTTAAATTTGATGTAGTTACTCCCCAGTTAGGGCTGAATAGTGAATTGTATTAGAGTTAGGGCTGAGTAGGAATTAGTTTTAGAGTTAGGGCTGAGTAGGAATTAGTTTTAGAGTTAGGCCGGCGGGACGTACGCTATAGTACGGTAGCTTACCCACACAAACAAACCAAATCGGACGACCCACTAGGCTACATCCAATTTTCCAAACCACCACTTGAACCCAATAAGCCAAATCAAACCAATGAGCCAAATTTAACCCAATGAACAAAATTTAATCAAATGAGCCAAATTCAATCCAATGAGCCAAATTAAATCCAATGAGCTTAATCGAATCACATGAGCTTAATTGAATCCCATCCTCGTCGCCAAATGTGATAACGTGGGGTAGACACCCAAGTTAGATTACTTAGGTTCTAGCAAACAATCAAAAGCACTTACCGGTGCGTTGAATTAGATATTCCTTTGGAAGCCTACCATTTGATTTCTGTGTCCCACAAACGGCCTACCTAACTCTCTCTTACATTACCAACTTAGAAGCTATAGACATTACCCCTAACTATACTTAAGTACGGACAACTTTCTACCCCATTTGTCACCTTAGAAACACCACCTAATTACACTCAGCACCAATGATTAGGTCAGATAGGAAAAAACATCTCTAGGCTAGCCCAAAACAATACGAACAGCCCGTTGGTTCGTTTATGACTTGCTCTTGCCATTCTGCTTAGATTTAGTGATATTTCCCCTTTAGTGACTTTTAGACTATATACATATATATACATACACGTCACCTCCTCAGCCTATTGTAAGAGATTGCCAGGCTCAAGAAGAATGGGTGAGTGAAATGAGAAAATGCACTGTGAACAGTTGTCAAGTTATGCAGCAGGACCCCATATTGAGGCTTGAGGACATTAGCAGTCTGGAAAGGTTGTTAAGAGTGACAGCATGGGTATATACAGTAAATTTACAAACAACTTAAGGGAGAAACAAGAAGGGAAGGAATTCTGAATAGTAAGAAAATTCAGCGAGCCAGTCAATACTGGGTAGTATATGTTCTGAAGGAAAAAATTTGGTGAAGAGGGGAAATTGCTCACCAGCCGTCCATTACAGGTTCTACCAACACATTCTGCTCTCAAGGGTTTGGATGTGTTTTGGATCAGGATTTATTGAGAGTAGGAGGTAGACTACAGTTTTCTGGGCTTCCAGAGGAGAAAAGACATCCAATTTTGCTACCTTCTGGGGGGGCACTTTGTGGAACTTTTGATCCTGGATACTTATCATAAGTTGTTACATGCTGGAGTTAGAAAAGTGATAACAGAGTTCAGACAACAGTTTTGGATTCCCAAAATTAGATAAGTAGTAAAAAAGGTCTTGCATAAATGTGTGGTTTGCAAGCGTTGGAGTGCAAAGCCTTATTATGAAAAGGTGGCTCCACTTCCAAGAGAACGGTGTGTCTATACTGCCCTTTGATGTAGTGGGAGTAGACTTCGGAGGTCCAGTCTATGTCTACGAGCAAGGGGAGTCTAATAAAGGTTATATATATCTTTTCACATGTGCTACCACCAGAGCAATCCATTTGGAGTTGGTAAGAAACTTAAGTAGTGATGGATTTCTTTTGGCCTTTAAAAGGTTTGTGAACAGAAAGGGTTTCCCAAATAAAATCATATCGGATAATGCAAAAACTTTCAAAAGGGCTGCAAAGGAACTCCAAGGAGTTTAGTTTAGTCCTTGCTAAAAGAGGAGGGATTCCAATCCTACTTTTCACACCATGGAGTACAGTGGGAGTTTATTGTTGAGAGAGCACTATGGTGGGGAGGATTTTGGGAAAGGCTAGTGAGAAGTGTAAAGTGTCCATTAAAGAAACTTTTAGCTAATGCTCATTTGAGCAAAGAAGAATTCTGCACTGTTTTGTGTGAAGTAGAAGCAATGGTGAACAGTAGGCCTATCACTTTTGCTTATAACAGTATGCAGGATGCAGAGCCACTGAAACGAAATCATTTTCTTTGTGGTAAACGATTAACATCAAGTCCCAGTTTGCCAGAAGACTTACAGCCTATCCAGAGCACTCAAGAAGAGTTAACCAGAAGGTTCAAGTACCTTGAAGAGCTACAAGATCAGTTATGGAAGAGGTGGCAGATAGAATACTTGCCAGAACTCAATTATTACCCATCAGGCAAGATAAAGGGCTCTAATGCAAATTGTATCAAGGTGGGAGGAGTGGTAATGATTGGGGATGAAAGACCAAGGCAATGCTGGAAGCTTGGCATAATTGAAGAGTTGTTTGTTGGCAAAGACAATTTAGTTAGGTTTCAGCTGGTAAAGACTTCAGGAGGAAAATTAGAGAGACCTATACAAAAGCTCAATACTTTAGAAATCGGCAAAAACATGGATAGTCAAGATGAAACATTTGAGTTACAGCCTCATAGAGAAGGCTTGGCTAAATTTGCAGAAGGTAATGACAACAATGCCTCTTCGGTGGGGAGTGTTAGAAAATCTAGAAGAGGAAGAGCCATTGTTGTCCCCAGGCAATATGATGACTAAGCTGATTGATGCAGCATTGCTTGTATATATTAAGTTAAGGTGTATACAGTATATATCCATCTCATAATTGTAAGGTTAGTGAAAAATTCACTTAATTTAGAGCTAGCATTTTTGGGCTCTTGTGGCATCATTGTTTGGGCACTCTTGTGGCATCTTTTTTTGGGGCGCTGGCCATTCTTCCTACTCGTTTGTTGAGTGCGACACTTACAAGGCGTGGTTTCATAGAGAGCTCTCTTGCAATTCAGTTTGGTTGTTTAGATACAAGATTGTTGCATCATGCAATGGTGCAGGTTGTGTTGTTGCAAGGTTTAGAAAGAAGACTATAAATAGTGCCCCTTTTGTTTTTATCTTAATTTTATACAACTGAGGCCTAAGGTAGGCCCACATCGAGTCAGCAACCCTGAGGTAGGACCTAATAGGACCTCCAAGTCCGTAAGTTTTTAGTCTAGCTTAACTTGGGCTGTAGGTTAAACTGGCCCTTCAGAGCTTGGCCGTTCACGGCTCAGCTGGGATTCTGAACCCAATAAAAAAAAAATAACAATGCTTTATTATAATCAGTGGTGGCTCGTCGGTAGGCGCTGCGGAACTGCAGCACCCCTAATTTTTTTATTTACAATTGAAATAATCAAGAACAATATAAGGATAAGCTCACTGAATAACTTTTTCAATAACTTTTGAAAATTTTATTCATTGCTCAATGCTCATCCTTTTATTTCAGTAATTATTTCAACCCATTCTTAGAGACAGCACCCCTAGAATTTTTAGTCACGAGCCGCCACTGATTATAATGCTTTACTATAATGTTTTATTATAATGCTTTACCATACTGCTTTATTATAATGCTTTAATATAATGTTTTATTATATGCTTTATTCAACTGAAAGAACACAACATACATATCTGCAACAAACAAAAAGGAAATTAGTACATATAACCGTAGCAAGGCTAGTACATATAAGATAAAGTTAAGTATATAATAGATATGTATAATACATTCGTACACAATTACCACATTCTCCCTCCCAATAATTGAAATTCACAGTATTTATTTGAGAATTTAGAATCTATAAATTTAAACGGTTGGGTGGACATCTTCGGCGGAGTGAACGGCGAGGTTCTGCATCCAGTGGCACAGCATGGGTGACTACTGGTTGATGTTCGGAATTAGATGCAACAGGAGTCGGGTTCACTGCAGAGGCGTCCGGTAATGTCTCCAATCGACGGGTTTCTGGCGCAGGTTCATCTGAAGTACTTTCGCTGGGTGATTGCAACGTATCACTTAAAACAGGTGACTGAATATGTAGATAATTTTTTACTGTTGTTCCAGCAGGAGCTAGATCGCGTAGGGACATTGTAGTTTGTTCTCCATTTGGTAACAGGATATGGGCATATTGAGGGTTTACCTCCAACACATCCACCTCGTCGACCAATGGGTCATATTTCGACTGCCTGATATGACGTCTCAGCAATGCTTTGCCAGGTGATAGCAGCCAGGTTGGAAGCGATGTGCCGCTTGTAGAACGCCGCGTGAAGTTAAATAGGCGTTCATGAGGGGTTTGATTCGTCGTGGTACAAAGTAGTGAGCGAATGGAATGCAATGCGTCGGGTAGCACCGATTCCCAACGTTCGACGGTCATGTCCCTCGATTTTAAGGTTAAAGTAATAGTCTTCCATACTATGCTGTTATACCGTTCGCACTGGCCGTTACCACGTGGATTATACGGAGTTGTGCGACTTACTGCGATACCACGGCTTGTCAAGAAATGACGTAATTCATCAGACATGAATGCAGAACCTCGATCAGAGTGGACAAATGCTGGCATGCCAAACAGTGAGAATAGTTGACACAAACACCTAATAATTGTTGAAGCTGATGTATCTGTATACGGAAATACAAATGGAAACCTGGAATATTCGTCGATGATTACGAGCATGTATCGGTTGCGACAGGTAGATGACAGAGGGCCTTTAAAATCGACGCTTAGGCGCTCGAAAGGCTGGATTGCTTTGATTAGGCATGCTTGGGGTGGCTAATGAAATCCTTAATGAAATCCTTAATGAAATCCTTACATCGTCAGTTGAATACGACAAGTTTCGAGAGCGAATAAAGTGCATCATTCTCGTAACGCCAGGATGACACAGATCATTATGAAGTTTAGTTAGGTTCTCCCAAGGAACAGTGGAGCAGATCATACGAGAGAAGGCATCCGCAGGCACATTCTCTCTTCCCGGCCGATAGAGGATCGAATGAGTAACACGATAAATCCAAACGCCACCTCTGAATCTTGTCATTCTTAATTTTATTGCTTTGCTTCGGTTTGAACATAAATGCAACCGATTGCTGGTCTGTAATTAGCGTGAAATGTGTTGCAGCCAAGTAGTGCCGCCATTTTCGAACAGCTTCCACAATCGCATATACCTCCTCCTCTATAGCCGAGTGCTTCTGTTCACTGGAGTTAAGTGGTCGAGAAAAGAATGCCACTGGTCGGCCCTGTTGGTTTAGAGTAGCCCCGATAGCAAAGTCTGAAGCATCAGTCTCCACCATGAAAGGTGCCTCCTCATCAATCGATTGCAATGCCCAATGAGCGATTTCCTCTCAGTTTTTGGAAGGCTTGTATTGCTCCAAAATTCAGCGGAAAATACTGCGCCTGCGTAAGCGGCCTGATTTTCTGCGAGAAGCCGGCAATCCACTTTGAATAGTAGGAGAATAGGTCCACTACTTTATCAAGTGACTTACGATTCTCAGGAATAGGAAGATCCATGAGAGGCCGGAGACGGTCGGGGTCTGGTTTGATTTCCTCATTCGCGATCGAATATCCGAGGAGTTTGATTGATCGCAAAGAAGTAAATGTTTTATCTTTATTAATAGTTAACTGTTGCTGATCCGCCGCTTTGATAAACCTTTGCAGATTCGTGTCGTGTTCTTCCTGTGTCTTGCCGCAAATTGTGATGTCCAGATAAGCAAACGTACCAACGAGACCGTTCCTAGCGATAAAATCGTTCATTATCCTCTGAAAGCACGCAACACCATTTGTAATGTCAAAGGGCATTCGACAAAATTGATAAAGGCTTTGGCCGGCCTGGAATGCTGTATAAGCTCTGTCGCTTTCTCTAAAAGGTACCTAGTGGTAAGCACTCTTAAGGTCGATAGTGCTAAATACTCTATATTTGGCAATCTTGCTGACTACCTCGTCAAGAAGAGGCAGCGGATAGGCGTCTAGGATTGTATATTTGTTAATGGTTTGAGAGTAGTCGATAACCATTCGTTTCTTATGCCTCTCGTTTGCAGTGACAACAACTTGAGCGCGCCATGGTGATGTGCTTGGTTCTATGATGCTATCGGCTAGAAGCTTTTGCACTTCCACTTCAATAAATTTCTGATCGCTAATGTTGTATTTCCTCGCTTTAGTCGCAACCGAAGAGCAATCCGCAATGGGATTAGCGAATGGAGATGGCACTTCGTTGGCTAATGATGCTAATCCACATATGTTCAATGTCGGTTTCTCGCCACCGAAATAGAGACTGACCGCATCATGCTGTTTCAGAAAATCATGACCTAAAACAATATCAGAACATAAACTTGGGAGTATATACAAACGAACATCCTCGTAACTACGACCCTGAATAGTGAGTGATACTACACATGATCCTTGAACAACAGAGTGAAATGAAGTGCTTGTCATCGCTACATTACCAGATCTTGGTAAAACCTTAACCTTAACGTTAAGGTTCACCACCAGATTCTGAGAGATGAAACTCTCAGTGCTACCAGTATCAACTAGTGCTTGCACTGGCTGTCCATTGATGAGAATATTGAGACACGCCTTATAGAGACGATTAGGCGCAGCAGCTATTAACGACGCAATTGTTGGCATATCCATAGAGGCGACGGGTGTTCCCGATCTGCAAACTTTGGCGAAATGACCCTTTTTCTTGCACTTAGCACAAATTTCATCTCTTGCAGGGCAGTATTGACGTGGATGGCGTTTCTGACCGCAGAAGAAGCATTTTCGTAAGTACCCAGCTGCCGATACACGAGACTCGTCTTGAGTTGTTCCAGCACGCTGCGGACACACCACAGCATTAGTAGACTCAGTTGATCTAACCGAAGCAACGTATGGCGACGAATTGTACGATTCAGAGCTTTTTGGGGCAATGTCTAAAGTACGAGTCTGTACAACGGCAGTTGCAAGGTCCAGACTTTTGTTTTCTAACAGTCTCAAGCGGATTTGTGACGAGGTTAGTCCACTGATTAAGGCGTCTGTGATATATTCATATTTATGATTTTCAGCCGTGACAGCTAAGAAGTTGCAATCAATGCTTGGCTGTTTCAGACTTTGTAGGCAGTCATCAATAGATTCAGTGATTGCTGCCGTCTACTAATCAGTGGGGGCTCGTGACTTTGTTATGGGGGTGCTGTCTCAGAAATTGCGAACAATTGTGTCGATTATATATATATATATATATATATATATATATATCTATATATATATATATCTATATATATATATCTATATATATATATATATCTATATATATATATATATATATATATATATCTATATATATATATATATATATATCTATATATATATATATATATCTATATATATATATCTATATATATATATATATATATATCTATATATATATATCTATATATATATATATATATATATATATATCTATATAATATTTAGGAGAAATCCAATGACAAGGGAAATGTAAATGCCATGAAAAGTCTTCTTTAATGCGCAACGTTTCGAGCAATACGCTCATCTTCAGGCTGTTTTATAACAATGTGAAATTAAAATCAATATTGAATGAAAAACAAAACAGAAAATTTCTATAACCTATTCGTAAAGACAAATTTTAAAAGACTGAGAAAAGAGGGTTAAATTCTAAGTTATACAGATTTACATATAAAAATTAAGAAGCTATTTTTAACTACATATAGTAAATGTGAAATTAATACACTGGAAAGATTAACAATAGTACACTGGAATAATGGAACTAGCTACCTTTCACTGCAGTATCCGAGGCTGACTAATTTGAACAGAGACAAGAACGGGAAACACAAAAGTTGGCGAAAAGCGATTGGGGAAGGAGGGATTATAAGGAATTGGGGAAGGAGGAGGGATCATAGCAAATTGAGAGGGACGGCTGATGAGTCAACATTCAGACTAGGGGACAATGCTTTAATGAAAAGCGATTCTAAAATTCTTAGTGAGTTGGGACAAGTATTACAACCAAGAATTTTAAAATTGTCTAAAGTGACATCGATTTGACATTTAATGCTGTGTTCACGAATACTCGAGGCTTCCTTAGTTTTTAAAATTTTACCTGTTCGGCCACTTATTCCCATATGCGAATGAAATCTAGCCCTGAGAGAGCGAACAGTGCTGCCAATGTAATTCCAAGGAGACACCTAGGGCAGGTAAATAAATATACAACACCGCTACGCAACGAGTCAGGGGTTCGATCCTTCGCTGAGAAAAAGCTACCTAAA
The DNA here is from genome assembly GCA_023014485.1 of Bathynomus jamesi. Taxonomy (NCBI): domain Eukaryota; kingdom Metazoa; phylum Arthropoda; class Malacostraca; order Isopoda; family Cirolanidae; genus Bathynomus; species Bathynomus jamesi. The sequence continues at coordinate 71,623 of JAJOZX010013869.1, forward strand.
GACGTTTTATTAATAAATATGATGCGGAAATCAGTATGATAAAAAAATTTCCTTAACAATTTTGTAAATTTAAGCTTAAATTCCTTATTCAAAGGACCCATTTCAGGTACCAAGAAATATTTTATATCCTTCGGCACTGTAATACATGGAAGTTGAGGGCTATACACATTATTTAAGAAGGATCTAATTAGTTTGTCTACATATTGAACAGGAAAACTATTATTAGTAAAGTATGATCTTAGATTATTAAATTCATCATTAAGTAAGGTAAAATTAGAAGTCAAATTATATCCTCTGAACAGGAGAGTTTTAATACAAGACATCTTATAGTTGAAATCAGTAAAACTAAAAAAATTCATGCCCAAACCAGTGAAAGTGGGTTTCCTGTAAACTGATGTAGTAATAGAATCACCGTTTTTCGAAATTAAAAGATCTAAGAAGGGGAGGGAGCCATTTTGCTCAGTTTCCATTGTATACGTTATATTGGGGTGCAAAGAATTTAGGAAGTTAAAGAATTGTTGCGCTTGTACCGCATTATCAAAGACTGCTATCGAATCATCAACGAAGCGTCGATAGAAAATTGGCTTGAGATGAGTGGGAGATTGTCTAAAAATTACACTTTCTAAATGAGTCATAAAAAAGTCAGCTGCTAGCGGTCCGACTGGTGATCCCATCCCTACCCATCAATTTGTTGGTAAACCTTATTGTTGAAAGTGAAATAGCATTTTATCATACTGATTCCGCATCATATTTATTAATAAAACGTCTTTAGGTAGCTTTTTCTCAGCGAAGGATCGAACCCCTGACTCGTTGCGTAGCGGTGTTGTATATTTATTTACCTGCCCTAGGTGTCTCCTTGGGAATTACATTGGCAGCACTGTTCGCTCTCTCAGGGCTAGATTTCATTCGCATATGGAATAAGTGGCCGAACAGGTAAAATTTTAAAAACTAAGGAAGCCTCGAGTATTCGTGAACACAGCATTAAATGTCAAATCGATGTCACTTTAGACAATTTTAAAATTCTTGGTTGTAATACTTGTCCCAACTCACTAAGAATTTTAGAATCGCTTTTCATTAAAGCATTGTCCCCTAGTCTGAATGTTGACTCATCAGCCGTCCCTCTCAATTTGCTATGATCCCTCCTCCTTCCCCAATTCCTTATAATCCCTCCTTCCCCAATCGCTTTCGCCAACTTTTGTGTTTCCCGTTCTTGTCTCTGTTCAAATTAGTCAGCCTCGGATACTGCAGTGAAAGGTAGCTAGTTCCATTATTCCAGTGTACTATTGTTAATCTTTCCAGTGTATTAATTTCACATTTACTATATGTAGTTAAAAATAGCTTCTTAATTTTTATATGTAAATCTGTATAACTTAGAATTTAACCCTCTTTTCTCAGTCTTTTAAAATTTGTCTTTACGAATAGGTTATAGAAATTTTTTGTTTTGTTTCTCATTCAATATTGATTTTAATTTCACATTGTTATTAAACAGCCTGAAGATGAGCGTATTGCTCGAAACGTTGCGCATTAAAGAAGACTTTTCATGGCATTTACATTTCTCCTTGTCATTGGATTTCTCCTAAATATTAAATTAAAGCTCTGTAGAAGCAACCCGCATGATTATATATATCTATATATATATATATATATAATATATATATCTATATATATATATATATATATATATATATCTATATATATATATATATATATATATATATATATATATCTATATATATATATATATATCTATATATATATATATATCTATATATATATATATAATCTATATATATATATATATATCTTTATATTTATATTTATATATATATATATATATATATATATATATATATATATATACACAGTATATGAGAGAGTCGAATAGATAAATAGATAACTACTCACTACTCAGTCATAAAAATAAGTAAAATAGTATCATAAAATCAATTATAGGGTACTTACGCTTAATTTCGAATTTGCCAAAAATTTTATTTATAAGCAAATTCCATTCTTCTGTTTTATTCTGAGCGAAAAAATATTCTAAGAAATGAAAGCTATATATTGTAAATAATCCAATTATTATATAATTAACTTCAATCTCACGACAAAAATAAATGATAACGAATCATTGATAAATGTATAGTGGACCTAGTTTTAGCCGTTTAAGTGATAATGATTTAATTGTATGCAACGATTGATTAAGGCAATGACTGACTGATTACTTATTAATGAAAGGCTGGGTTAATAATTTATATTGTTATACAGTATCACCGATTGGAATGAATGGTTATTTGATTAGATCCACCATACTATTGGGAATGACCGAAATGGCAGCGAGGGTCACCAGCTTGATTTACGCTCAAGCAAATTAATGTTAAGGTTATAAAGACACCTTATGGGTTTTGTAGTTTATTATGAAAATAAATTCGTTATCTTATTCACTGTGATATAACAAAGAATTGACAGTAATTAATTGGTAGTTTTACGTTATGCTTATGGCATAGGCTTAGCTAATAAGATGAAATGTTAATAGTTAATTTACACGCAATAAGTACTGTACTCATCGATGGTATGTAAATGGCATGCGACATGGAACATTGAATAGGCCTAGTAAATGATATAAAGAATGCACGTGCGTCTGGTACATTGAATGGAAAAACATGACACTGATTAAGTAGGCTAAATGATTGCATGGATGCACATAGAATAATTGATGTGGCCTAATAATAATGGATTGAAATGCTTGCACAAATATCATTTATATATAAGAACATTATGTGATGTTAAATGATTACGTCAAGCGAATATTTAGTTAAACACACAAATATATGACTTGAACATAATGACGGATGATACGCGGAATAACGGTATAAAAATGACACTTGAATTGGATGACAGGCCTACTGCGTTCTTTCACGAGAGTCAGTTGGAACGCGTAAATACACACTTTGGGAGTATAGCCTACCGTTCGGCGGTACGCTAATGTAGGCTTCACAAGAGTACTTAGGATAGGGGGTACTTATCTTATGGTGACGTAAACTTTGTTGAAGGCGGGTTGAAAACGAACCTATTACGCAGATTGGAGTTGTCGTTGTCCGTTAAGCCTCTTGAGATGATGGATGTAGGCTTCGTGGAGGCCTGAGGTGATGTTACTTCTCGAGGTGCAGGCTGGCCTTATGAGGTGCGGCGTAGGCCGCAAACCGCATGCCCGAAGTGATTCCGGTTGGGCCTCGAAAGATTGCTTCTGCAGGCGGTTTGTAGATCTTACTTGATGATAAATTGTAGGCCTTGAAGAAAGTAGCGGGCCTAGCCTCCGGCCGAAGCCGGTAGGCGGTTGAAGAGGTGGTATCGTACCGAGTAGTCGAACGAAATGGAAGCGCCAACGAAGTGAGAGTGTGTGAGCGTGGATGCTCTCTTTTATACGCCGTTCATGTGACGTAGAACTGTACCAAATCTTAAGACGCTTGGTCCGCGTGTCCTTTGTTTGATAAAAGCTTACATTGGCGCCTCTTTGGGAAGAAACAGACGCTCCATTGTTTGACTCTTGCCCACGTGTGTTTTCCAAGTTCTTTGATGAAGCGTGGTAGTAAAATATTTCTGTCTATTTGTTGGTCTATTTTTTGTCGATCCGCTACAAGTAGTTCTCTCTCAGAGACGAAGGAACGATACTAAGAAGAAATACCATTCTGTTGGGAGACCTGATGAGGCCACTCCGAGATTTGACGCTTGGCCTGGTATGTCGTGGAATTCCTGACGCAGGAAGGAGTGAAGGGTCGTCTCGGGGCGGGGAGATGCTCGGAAGAGGAGGCGCTGTGGTATGGGGTGGGGGTTCCGCAGGGGAGTGGGGGTGGGGTACGGCAGGAATGGGGGACAGTGAGGAGCGAACGGAGGAAACGAGAGGGGCAGGGGGGACTGTGTTGGAGGTCGAATGTTGTGCCCGTAACTCGTCGCGTGGTTGTTCTCGTTGAGGTCGCTCCTGCCGCAGGGGTTGGACTTCGGCAGGAATGTGGAGCAATGAAGAGTGGACGAAGGAAACGAGAGGGGCCGGGGAACTGTGTTTGAGTTCGAATGCTGTGCCCGTAACTCGTCGTGTGGATGTTGTCGTCGAGGTCGCTCCTGCCGAAGGGAGAAAAAGAAACGTCGTTCGAGTCCACGAGCAGCAGGAAGTAATCCACGGAATGATGCAAAGAGACAGTGATGAAGGCAGGGGATCGCCACCCCTATGCCTGAAGTGTCTGTTTACAGTTTGCCCTTGTGTTGCGTGGATGCATGTGTGCGCTCTGCTCGTGACTGGAAGAATGCTTCTTTTT
>JAJOZX010013870.1:0-70000 GCA_023014485.1 Bathynomus jamesi
TATATACCGGGTGTCCGAGAATTATCTATACAAGTTTTGGCTGTTATTAAAAGTAACCATGAAGTGTAGAAAATTCCAATGTTGTCCCATTTTACAGAGAAATCATTAAGTTTTTTCTGAACAAGTTTTGACAAGTTTTTTTTTTTGTACGCGGTGACAGACATTGATGATTTAAAAGCAAGAATCACAACTGCTATTGAGCGAATTGATGTGGATATGCTGCAGCGTACATGGCAACATTTGGATTATCGAATTGGATGTTTTGCGAATCACTGATGTGCACATATCGAATGTTTGTAACAACGTTACTTTAATAAAAGAACTTTTGAAAATACAGATTCTAAATAATCTTGTTTAAGAATTTACGTGTGTTATCAAAGAATTTTATTAAAAGATGAAATTGTACAGATAATTTTCGGACACACTGGAATTTCTAAAAAACTTGTCAAAACTTGGTATCAGAAAAAACTTAATGAGATTCTCTGTAAAATGGGGACAATACTGGAATTTCTACACTTCATGGTTGACTGTTAATAACAGCAAAACTTGTACAGATAATTCTCGGACACCCGGTATATAGATGATAAAACCACGAAGGAAAAGAAACACAAGGTGCTCAAGCGCTTTCGTCTAATGACATCCTCAGGAAACACTGGAGTGAAAAGAGAGTTCAAGACTATATATAGGTTACGAAAAAAAAATATATATATATATATGAAGTAAGTGTAGAAATAAAAATTGTGGGAGGAGCAAACACATCTGTACAGAAAACTAACGAAAGTTTACAGTCAATTTAATAGATGATGCCAAAATGATATATATATGTCACAAAGAATAAAATAAGAAAAAACCTAAAAAATAAATGAAAAATTAATTGAAGAGAAGATCCAATTTATAAGGGAAAAAATTACCAAAGGTTTTTATAGTTATTGTCTGAATCATACATAGGTCACCAAAGAATAAAAAATACAGATAAAATATAATTGAAAACAAAATATATAAAAAATATAGGAATATATACGACATATATAAGATATATACACCACATATATAGAAAATATAAGCAACATGTAAGGAATATATATATATATATAATATATATATATATATATATATATATACACACACACACACAAACACACACACACACACACACACACACACCCACACACACACACACACACAGGGGAAAAATTACCAAAGGTTTTTATAGTTATGTCTGAATGATGCATAGGTCACAAAAAGAATAAAGAAATTAAAAATAATATTAATTGGAAAAAATTACAAATGATGCCTCAATGATATAAAAAAAATATAGAAATACATACATATAACATGTACACATATACACACACACACACACATATAATATATTATTATATATATATATATATATATATATAGCTATATATATTATATATATATATATATATATCTTCTTTCTCTTCGCCCGTTCCGCCTCTATGCGTGGCGGCGTTTCTGACCAGCCTCCTCCACACAGCCGGTCCTGGGCTTGTTCCTCGACAAACCCTTCTCCCTCAAATCGTCCCTCACCTTCTCCATCCACCTTCGCTTCGGTCTGCCTCTCTTTCTCCTGCCATGCACCTCCATATTCATCGTTCTCTTACCTACATAATCTTCGTCCCCATTCATCACATGTCCATACATTTCAGTCTACTTTCTTGTATCTTCCTCGAGATTTCTCCAACCTTTGTGTGCCCCTTATCCTTTCATTCCTTACTCTATCCAACCTTGTCACTCCGCACATCCATCAGCATTCTCATCTCCGTTACATCTAGTCTTTTCTCATGATCTTTCTTTAGAGCCCAAGACTCAGCCCCCGTACATCATAGCCGGTCTTACCACAGTCTATAACCTTTCCCTTAACCCTTGCGCCTATTCTTCGGTCACACAACACCCCTGAAACTTTCTCTCCAATTTTTCCAACCAGATTGCACTCTGTGTGTTATTTCTGTGTCCAGCTCACCGTCCTCAGCCACTGTCGATCCAAGTACGTAAACTTATTACTCTCTTTAACCTCGCTCCCTCTAAACTAATTCTGAGTCTTGATTTCGTAGAACCTCAGGTACTCCGTTTTCTTTCTGCTGATTTTCAACCCTCTGTCTTCAAAAGCCCTCCTCCATTCTCCAATTTTCTTTCTACTCTCCTGTTGCTGCACAGAACAATATCGTCTGCAAAGAGCATACACTAAGGGGATTGATCTTTTATCCCCTGGGCCAACACATCCATAATCAAAACAAAAAGGTACGGGCTCAAAGAAGATCCCTGATGTAGACCAACCCTCACGGGGAACCATTCCGTTACACCTACACTACACTACACAATAAATTGAAAAATAAAAATTGTAAGAGAAGCATACAAATTTATAAGGGAAAAACAAGCAAATTTTTTTTACCGAAGGTTTAGCAACGTGCCCTTGTTTAAATCCATTCTGAAGGAATTCAGAGCAACGGGATCGAGTTGAAACAGACCTTTACTCATGTTAAAGTTATTTGTAAGTTGAATTATAGCAGACTCAAGATATTCCTATTAACAATGTTGCTAGAGGTGAAACAAAACTGAAGCATTATTCCAATCAATACAATGGGATAACTCTGACAAATGGACAAAAAAAGCACTGGACAACTGTCCCGTTCTAACGGAATATTGATGCTGTTTTACACTCGTTTGCAAATCCTTTCCCGTCTGACCTATGTAAAAGGAATCACATTGTTTACACCCAATTTTATAGATAATGCCTAAATTATTGGTAGGGCTATTTTTTACTATGATATTTTTCACAATTTTGTTATATGAAAAAATTACACTGATATCCAAAAGTTTAAGTACATTAGCAATGCCTAAGAAGCCCGGGAAAAATGGAAGTACTAAAATATTCTGTGACAAGGTGCGAGTGTTATTATTCACACGATAGAAGGTTCGTTTAGCCTTAATAAGACAAGATTCCATGAACGCAGATGGATAACACAGCTCACTTCCAATACCGTTGATATTTTCCAATTCGGCATCGATGTATTCCGGACTGGCGATCCTAAGAGCGCGGAGAAACATTGAGGAAAATATGGCCTTCTTAATAGGGGTGTCATGTCCAGAATAAAAGTGTACGTCGGAGAAACTTTTTTTTTCCGATAGATACCAAACTTAAAACCTGGGCTATCCCTATGTACACGCACATCCAAAACCGGGATTGAGTTGTCTTGTTCCACTTCTAAAGTAAACTTAATGGAGGGGACTTGATCATTAACTGAAGGAGGAAGTCATCCAGGTCACGATTCATGGGCCAGATACACAAAATATCGTCGGACGTACCGTAACCATGGGATGCCAACCCCCAGGATTCTCGGACTGTAAGTAATTTGAAAAAACTCCATATAAATATTGGAGAGGAGGGGCGACAAAGGGTTGCCCATGGCCATCCCAAAAACTTGTTGATAATGCTCGCCATTGAAAGTGAATTTACAGTCCTTGATGCAAAGCTTAATAAGTTCCAAAACAATGTGTGCAGGTAGTGGCAGATCATACTTATGTAATTCTCGGGCGAGAAAGTCAAGCATATCGTCAATCGGCACTTTTGTGAACAATGAACAAACGTCAAAACTGATAAATCTATCGTTGGTATCAGTGCGAACATTATTCAATTTTTCAGTAAGATCCATAGAATTTTTTAGATGTGAATCAGAGATAGTTCGAAGAATGGGGGACAAGACATTAACAAGCCATTTGGAGAGTTTATAGGTAATAGAGCCCACCGAGCTAATAATAGGGCGCATAGGGTTGCCAGGTTTGTGGGTTTTAATAAGACCATAAAGGTAAGGAACAGAAGGTGAAGTGGACAAGAAAAGGGGAATTAAGTCCTTATGATCTTTGACAATGCGTTTCAAGCCACTATTGAATGATTTGATGACATCATCCTGCGGGTTCTTCTTAAGTTTCACTTTCAATAGTGAGCATTATCAACAAGTTTTTGGGATGGCCATGGGCAACCCTTTGTCGCCCCTCCTCTCCAATATTTATATGGAGTTTTTTCAAATTACTTACAGTCCGAGAATCCTGGGGGTTGGCATCCCATGGTTACGGTACTTCGACGATATTTTGTGTATCTGGCCCATGAATCGTGACCTGGATGACTTCCTCCTTCAGTTAAATGATCAAGTCCCCGCCATTAAGTTTACTTTAGAAGTGGAACAAGACAACTCAATCCCGGTTTTGGATGTTCGTGTACATAGGGATAGCCCAGGTTTTAAGTTTGGTATCTATCGGAAAAAAAACAGTTTCTCCGACGTACACTTTTATTCTGGACATGGCACCCCTATTAAGAAGGCCATATTTTCCTCAATGTTTCTCCGCGCTCTTAGGATCGCCAGTCCGGAATACATCGATGCCGAATTGGAAAATATCAACGGTATTGGAAGTGAGCTGTGTTATCCATCTGCGTTCATGGAATCTTGTCTTAATAAGGCTAAACGAACCTTCTATCGTGTGTATAATAACACTCGCACCTTGTCAAAGAATATTTTAGTACTTCCATTTTTCCCGTGCTTCTTAGGCATTGCTAATGTACTTAAACTTTTGGATATCAGTGTAGTTTTTTTCATATAACAATATTGTGAAAAATATCATAGTAAAAAGTAGCCCTACCAATAATTTAGGCATTATCTATAAAATTGGGTGTAAACAATGCGATTCCTTTTACATAGGTCAGACGGGAAAGGATTTGCAAACGAGTGTAAAACAGCATCAATATTCCGTTAGAACGGGACAGTTGTCCAATGCTCTTTTTGTCCATTTGTCAGAGTTATCCCATTGTATTGATTGGAATGATGCTTCAGTTTTGTTTCACTCTAGCAACATTGTTAATAGAAATATTCTTGAGTCTGCTATAATTCAACTTACAAATAACTTTAACATGAGTAAAGGTCTGTTTCAACTCGATCCCGTTGCTCTGAATTCCTTCAGAATGGATTTAAACAAGGACAGGTTGCTAAACCTCTTTGGTAAAAAATTTTTTTTCTGTTTTTTCCTTCTAAATTTGTATGCTTCTCTTACAATTTTTATTTTTCAATTTATTGTTGTATGCGTATTTCTTATATATATATATATATATGAAAATTATTTCACGAAAGTAACACGTGAAAAATATTTATGATGAATAAAACCACGAAGGAAAGGAAACACAGAATGGTGCTCAAGCGCTTTCGTCTAATGACATCCTCAGGAACACTGAAGTACATAAAGAGTTACAGCCTATATATCGGTTACAAAAAAAAAAAATATATATACAATAAACGGAGAAATAAAAATAAAAATTAGACTATTGTGGGAGGGGCATACAAATTTGTAAGGAAAAACTATCGATTTTTAGCACAAGATCAAATGAATTATTTCCAACCAATGTTATAAAAAAAAATAAAATACAAATTTATACTGGAAATCTGCCCGGGTTTTAGTACTCTGCCCGCATACAAGTTTACCAAAGATTTAGCGTTCTACCCTTCTTATCTAAATCTCTTCTAAAGGAACTCAAAACAACAGGATCGAGTTGAAAAAGACCTTTGCTTATGTTGAAGTTATTTGTAAGTTGGATAATGGCAGACTCAAGAATATTCTATTAACAATGTTGCTAGAGTGAAATAAAACTGAAGCATTATTCCAATCAATACAATGGGATAACTCTGACAAATGGACAAAAAGGGCACTGGACGACTGTCCTGTTCTAACGGAATATTGATGCTGTTTTATACGTGTGTGCAAATCCTTTCCCGTCTGACCTATGTAAAAGGAATCACATTGTTTACAATCAATTTTATAGAGTTGGAAATAATTCATTTGATCTTGTGCTAAAAATCGATAGTTTTTCCTTACAAATTTGTATGCCCCTCCCACAATCCTCTAATTTTTATATTTTTATTTCTCCGTTTATTGTATATATATATATATATATATATATATATATATATTTATTTTTTTCTGTAACCTATATATAGGCTGTAACTCTTTATGTACTTCAGTGTTCCTGAGGATGTCATTAGACGAAAGCGCTTGAGCACCATTCTGTGTTTCCTTTCCTTCGTGGTTTTATTCATCATATATATATATATATATATATATATATATATATATATAAATATATATATATATATATATATATTATATATATATATATAATAGGGTGAACCAAATGTAGGTGGACAGTAAATGATAACGTTTATTTTGAGAATACATATTTAATTTTTTTGTATACTATAATACAAAATAAAATTTAAATAAATTTAGGTATAATATTTAATATAATATAACACAAACACCATAGTTATAATGAACACCATAGTTATAATATAATATAACACAAACCGTATTCAACCTCCTGTCCACCTACTTTTGGTTCACCGTGTATATATAGTGTGTGTGTGTACATGTGTATATGTATGTATTTCTTATATTTTTTATATATCATTGAGACATCATTTGTAATTTTTTCCAGTTTATATTTATTTTTATTTCTTTATTCTTTTGTAACCTATGTATCATTCAGACAGTAACTATAAAAACCTTTGGTAATTTTTCCCCTAATATATATATATATATACACGGTGACCAAAAGTAGTGTGGACAGTAGGTTGAATACGGTGTTTATATTATATAACTATGGTGTTCATTATAACTATGGTGTTTGTGTTTTATTATATTAAATATTATAACTAAATTTATTTAAATTTATTTTGTTGATTATAGTATACAAAAAATTAAATATGTATTCTCAAAATAAACGTTATCATTTACTGTCCACCTACATTTGGTTCACCCTATATATATATATATATATATATATATATATATATATATATATTCCTTATATATTGCTTATATTTCTTATATATGTGGTGTATATCTATATACAGTACAGGGTGTCCGAGAATTATCTGTACAATATTTGGCTGTTATTAAAAGTCAACCATGAAGTGTAGAAATTCCAGTGTTGTCCCATTTTACAGAGAATCTCATTAAGGTTTTTCTGATACCAAGTTTTGACAAGTTTTTTAGAAATTCAGTGTGTCCGAACATTATCTGTACAATTTCATCTTTAATAAAATTCTTGATAACACGTAAAATTCTTAAACAAGATTATTTAGAATCTGTATTTTCAAAAGTTTCTTTTATTAAAGTAACGTTGTTACAAACATTCGATATGTGCACCACTAGTGATTCGCAAAACATCCAATCGATACTCCAAATGTTGCCATGTACGCTGCAGCATATCCACATCAATTCGCTCAATAGCAGCTGTGATTCTTGCTTTTAAATCATCAATGTCTGTCACCCGCGTACATTTCTAAAAAACTTGTCAAAACGTGGTATCAGAAAAAACTTAATGAGATTCTCTGTAAAATGGGACAACACTGGAATTTCTACACTTCATGGTTGACTTTTAATAACAGCCAAAAATTGTACAGATAATTCTCGGACACCCGGTATATAAAAGAGGAAGTTTGTTTGTTTGTTCTCTATTGAAATGAATATGGCTGCACCAAATAGTGTTTAAGGTAGTGAATCAGATATAACTTTTCACGGGGAATCTAATGGTGTGCACAGTAGGTAGGTACAGTAAGTAGGTAGGTACAGTAGGTAGGTAGACTAGACAGTTTTATTTAGTAAATGGGTAGGTACAGTAGGTAGGTAGACTAGACAGTAGGTAGGTAGGTAGACTAGACAGTTTTATTTAGTAAATAGGTACAGTAGGTAGGTCGGTACAGTAGGTAGGTAGACTAGACAGTTTTATTTAGTAAATGGGTAGGTACAGTAGGTAGGTAGACTAGACAGTTTTATTTAGTAAATGATACATTAAAATCTTGTTTAGTTTTGAATGACGGCATAAAGTCACGGGATTTAAGTGGAATCTAATGGTGTGCATAAAAGTTTCAAAATTTTCGAGAACTTTTTAAAATATAAGGTTAAGGAATAAGTTTTTTCATTTTAACACAAAAAAGCTTAAAATCATTATTTTCGAAAACTTTTTAAAATATAAGGTTAAGGAATAAGTTTTTGCATTTTGACACAAAAAAAGCTTAAAATCATTATTTTCGAGAACCTTTTAAAATATAAGTTTAAGGAATAAGTTTTTGCATTTTGACATTTGAGTGTGACTTTTGCTATGTGTGACAATGGCCCAAAAAAGTTGGAACACCTCGCAATCTTTATGTTTTGACACCCAATGGAAAAACACGTAACATTGTTTACACTGAAGTGCTACAAAATGTCTGATGTTTTCAAGGAATAAAAACAATTACCAAAACTTTGTGTTTATGTGTTCATTTAGTTTTGTTCATCTTTTTACCTTATTTTGTCACACCCTTACATCCCGGGCAACGCCGGGTATCTCTGCTAGTATCTTATATATGTCGTATATATTCCTATATATATCATTTAGGCATCATTTTGTTTTCCAATTTATATTTATTTGTATTTTTTTATTCTTTTGTAACCTATGTATGATTTAGACAATAACTATAAAAACCTTTGGTAATTTTTTCCCTTATAAATTTGGATGCTTCTCTTACAATTTATTTTTCAATTTATTTTTTAGGTTTATTTATTTATCATCATCTATTAAATTGACTGTAAACTTTCGTTAGTTTTCCGTACAGATGTGTTTGCTCCTCCCACAATTTTCATTTCTACACTTTCTATATATATATATATATTTTTTTTGTAACCTATAATAGTCTTGAACTCTCTTTTCACTCCAGTGTTCCTGAGGATGTCATTAGACGAAAACGCTTGAGCACCACTTTGTGTTTCTTTTCCCTTCGTGGTTTTATTCATCATAAATATTTTTCACGTGTCACTTTCGTGAAATAATTTTCATATATATATATATATATATATATATATATATATATATATATATATATATATATATAATATATTAATATATATATATATATATATATTAAACCCTCTGAATACCGGACGTACTGAAGAAGGGATTAATTTTTGTGTATATATATTGAGAAAATAGTTAAATATCTGCCAACCAGTCCAAGTGGTTAACCCAGCTATATTATATGATTGAACTAACCATCTAATTTGCCTGAAACGTGCATAAGGTAAGTAATGTGCGTGAAAATACTGTGGTATATTTTATTTTTTTATGCCTTAGTATTGCCTTGTTTATCTGTTTTCTTACACTAAGTACCGTGTTTGAAACTAGTTTAGGAATTTTTTTTTTGAGCGGGGGCACCGAAAAACGCTCCCAACAGAGAATAGGCTCTGCACGCATTAGTCCGGTATTTAGAGGTTTCACTGTACGTATGTATATTAATTAATGATTGACTTTTTAAGTACAAATCTGCCTCCATCAAAGATTTGTGATGTTAAATCCCAAAATTGGAAATATGTTTCGGGTGTCCTCTTTAAATATAAGCGTATTATAGATAACTGAAGAAAGATTTAGTTCCGGTGACACGGAAACTAATATCGCGTTTGATCAAACATTTCCTGAAAATTTTTTTGTTTCCATTCAGAATGTTTTGCGAAGGAACGCAACCAGATTACTCCTGAGCCGAGAGGACAATAAACCGACGTTGCAGGGGTGGCTGACAAAGGTAAAACACGGTCATGCCAAACACTGCTGGTGCGTTCTCCTTGGAAAGATGTTCATTTACTTCAAGAACCCCACCGATCAGGTGTGTGACAAATTGAACTTAAAGCTACTAAAAATATTTGTAACCATCGTAACCTTTACAATATCTCTCGGGTGATTTTTTAAGCATCTGACAAAAGGTTTTTATTTTTTATTAACTGAAATAAAAGCATGAAATTTTTACTGTATTTACTACTGTACGTATGATCGAGGAACTAAGACCTTTTGGAATCATATCTTTAAATTTATAAGAAAAGTATAATTTACCCTCTTAAAGAGAAGATGGACGTAATATTAACTTGAAGGAAGTATTCAGTTAATAATAAAGAAGCTTAAAGAAAATATTTTTCTTTTATAGTTTGTATTTCGTGCGGGAGATCTTTTGTTTTAGTGGAAAATTTGGAGTTATTTCTTTACTGTATTATTATCGATGAGTTTGAATGGGAAACAGTTTTCAAACAGAAGGTAGCGGTAATTAAAACAAATTCCATAGTTTTGAGGTCTGTCCCAGTTGAAGCCTCTTCTTGTTGGTCTCTGTGAGACAAGGCTTCATGCTGCTGGCTTTGCACCCATTCAGACCACCACCACCTCCCTGAGTGATTTGTTCCAGTTGTCGTACGCGGGTCGTCAGCAAGGTCAAAAGATGTTTTCCTCCGAGATTCCACCGACAGAAATCTGAGATGCTTATCCTCAAGAGCGATTGTAGCTCTTTTTCCAACATTGTGACACTTGCTGGTATAAGATTTTGTTTCTTTGAACGGTTTCAAGGTGATTTGGGCCGCATATCGAAAACATTTAAGTTTTTCACAATTCCAACTTGGATAAAACGTTGGGAAGAGAGAAGCCGAATCTGCGTTCTCTGTCATTCTGTTAGTTCCCTTTTTGCTTTTAAATTTTGTATTGACAAACGTATTAAATTTATATCAGAAAGTAAAATTCTTTACCATTCGTTATTATCATTGTAAAATGAGAGCAGCTTCAGCTAAATGTTCTTAAGATTTTTTTCGTTTTCCTAACAAAAATTAACAACCACTTTTCAAAGCATTTACTCTGTCCGTAACTCTTGCAGTGCTTTTTTTTTACAAAGACGGATTACTTCTCGAAGGCCTACGTTTCCAATACATGTGTACACTGTGTATGTATAGTATGTGAAATCAAACAGTCTAAATTACGCGCTTTGATTGCAGACGCCTTTGGGGCAAATCAATATGCGAGACACTCGGGTGGAAGAGGTGGAACGAATGAGCGATTCTGAGGGGGAGGAACAGGAAAATGAGCAGGGTCAGAGCGCTGAGCTTACTATAGGCCTTTTCCCCTCCCACCAAGGGCCCACCTACCTCATCTGTCCATCCAAGCAGGAAAAAGTAAGCCACATTTCACGCACATTTACTTCACGTAATGCAAAATAATTAATAAAGAATTAATGAGGTTCATGATCATTCTTAAAGAAACCCAAATAATTTTTAAGGAATCTATGAAGCGCGCAATAATTCTTTCGGAATCAGTGTGATGCTTAATTCCTGATAAGCATCATTCACTTTTGTGCTAGCACGCGCGCCAGACGCGAATAAGTTTGCTAATTTATTGTTTTGTGTTGGCTTCAGGACTCGTGGTTATACCACTTGACAGTCGTTTCGGGCGGTGGAACCAACGTTGGAACGCAGTACGAACAACTCATTCAAAAGTTGATGGAATTGGACGGGGACCCGAGTATGTCGAATGCATTTTTACTATGTTATTGGGAAACTTGAATGAGTCAGGGAATAACGTTTAAATGTGTTTAAAAGCTGTCATTATTATTATTATTATTATTATTACTGCATTTTAAAATTGCCCCGTGAACACTTTATTTGTAATTTGAGATAACAGAATATAATAAATTATAAATTTAGGCAAAATTCCAGTTGTCAGACACAGTTCGGAGATGGAGTTTATAACGGCTTGATATGTTACGTAGGTTAGATTAGGCCAGGTTTAGTGATTAGGTCCTGAAATGCGTCTGAAATCTGGAATTTTACTTAAATTTACAATGAAGAACGCTTCTTCCGCGAACTCTTTTAAATTATAGTTAGAATTTTTATAAATTTAGATATAGTTACGATGTCAGGTATATTGTATGATTACCCCGCAAGGGGGTTCTAAGCTCGTGCTCTTGAGTGCTCTTTGTGCTCGTTTGTACGTGCTTGTTCCTGGAGGTTTCACGTGCGCCCTCCCGGCCCTAGCACCCAAGGATGATGGGGCTCGACCCTGCAGTCCTTGTCATCCTTGGTCTTTTTCCACTTCGACTGTCCCCGCCACCCTTTCTTTTTCCTCTGTCTTTCCTCTCACTTTTTCTTTGTTTTTCCGCTGAGATATGCCCTTTAAATAGAGGCGAATCGGTTCTTCCCGAACCAAAAAAAAAAAAAAAAAAAAAAATATTGTATGATTAAACAAAAAATGGTCCGTTTATCAGATTGCGTCTTGTGGCGACACCCACTGCTACTTTATTCCAAGGAACCTATCACCTCCCCTTTCATGACTCTACCGACGCGGCAGTTGCAGTCAGAGGCCATAAAGTTGTTTAAAGTAAGTCTCTCTCGATTGCGTTGCGAATTTTTGCTCTTAATAATCTTAATCTTTCCCTAATTTTTAGTTTTTTACAAACACTGAATTAACTTCTACATTTTTTTCGCTATTTCTAGAGTTGTTCCCGCATTTTGTTTACAAAGTAAGTGTTATAAAATTATATCATAGCGAAAGAAGTTTGTAGGCATCTTACCCACATTATACATGACAGCTGCTATTAATACCATTGACCTTAATTATCGAGTCTTTTGATCTTGGACGATAAAATTAGGGACGCTTTAATCAAAAACACAATTACCAAGGGAATTGACGGTTCAGCGCCGTCGTTTCAGCGCAAGGCCATTTCAGCGTCAGGATTTTTCAGCGCCACAATATTTCGAAGGAAAAGCAAACAACTTTAAAATATTTCTTTGCAAAAGCAAACAACTTTAAAATAAGAAATAAGAAATGCAAAAAACTTCACTTTTTTCTACGTGAAGGTCAAAATATGAAAATAAAAACCCACTCTAATAGACAGAGTTTATTTCCACGACAGTTTCGACGCCCACTGGCATCCTCCTCGGGTGGATACAGAAACACGAATGAACCAAAACAAGAGGGAAAAACAGTCCAGGGACCGACCGTTAAGAAATTTGCACCTAGGTTAGATCCCATTCTCCCGACACCGGAAGGGGAAGGGCATTTTCATTAAGTACATTCGCGCAAATTTAAAACTATCTTCCTGTTCTAAACATACAGATTCTATTATATTTTTTTACATAATTATTGAATTTATTATTAATTTTATTACATTTAATATTGCATAATTATTTATTACAGAAATTATAAATTTATTATTACATTGGTTATTACATTATTGTTTATTATACAGAACTTATAAACCGAAAAACGAATGAAAAAAGCCGATTAGGAAACAATCCAGAGAAATTCGCACCTAGGTTAGATACCGTTCTCCCGACACTGGAAGGGCATTTTATTACAGGGTCCGCTTATAAGTACATTCCCACAAATTAAAACTATCTTCTTGTTCTATACATACAGATTCTAATATTTGACATAATTACTGCATTTATTATTACATTTACATTTTTTTAACATTTATTATTATTACCTTTACCCTAATTATTAAATTTATAATATTACCTTTATTATTACATCTGTTGCATTTATATTTATTTCCATATTTATTACTTCCATTATTACATTTACTAAAGGCGAGTAAGGAAACATTCCAATCCAGAGACATTTAAGAAATTCACACTTAGGTTCGAACACGTTCCCACGACTCCGTAAGGGATTTTTTGACCAAGAATCTCATTAAAGGGTCTAACTTATAAGTACCTTCGCACAAATTAAAATTATCTACTTTTTCTATACACACAGATTCTATTATTTTTCTTTTGACATAATTATTACATTTATAAAGTACCTTACTTGATTCCCAATCTATAGCATGATTATTTTGGCTGGCGTGATAAAAAATGGCATTATTAGTATTACAACTTCTGAAGGCATATTTGTGTTCTTTAATACGGGTTTCAATATTTCTTCCAGTTTCTCCCACGTATACTAAATCACAACTTTTACAGGGAATGCTGTAGACACAGGCTTGTTCCTCTTTTGCCACGTTATTCCTAACCAATTTACTTTTCACGGTAGACGAATATTTGAACGCCAAAGCAAACTTAAAATCTTTCGTCAACGGTTTTACTCTTTCTAAGCCGGCAATGTAAGGCAAACTCACATATTGTTTTTGGTTAACTGAAGGTTCCCTAGGGGCATAAAAAGATTTTCTGGCTTTAAAATACTCCTTTCTGATAAACCACTCGGGATATTTTAAATCCTTAAAAATGTTCCAAATCTTTGAATTTTCCGGGTCCAGCAAATGTAGGCTACAAATGCTGAGTGCTCTTAGAAACATGGAAGAAATAAATGAGCTTTTAACCCCTTCATCATGATATGAAAAATAATGAATGTACGAATTACAATGAGTAGGTTTTCTATAAACCGTGAAATTGGGCTTTCCGCTTTCGTTAATGACCAAAACATCTAGAAAAGGTAATTGTTTGTCGTTCTCCCATTCATATTTAAATTTAATAGAGGGAACAAGATTATTTAATGACTGAAAGAAAGTGTCAAAGTTGTTCCAGTGGTCAGGCCAAAATGAGAAAATATCATCTACATAACGAAACCAAATTAGATTCCTGGGACATATTGTTTGCAACAATTCCGACTCATAGTATTCCATGTATAATGTACTCAGTATTGGGGATAAAGGAGACCCCATTCCCATACCAAAACGTTGCAAATAAAATTCTTCACCGAAGGAGAAGGCATTATTGGTGACACAGAGTTTTATCAGTTCTAAAAATACAGATGTGGGCATGCCTAGTTCTACGTTACATGTTGGCAATTTTCTATCTAAAAAACTAAGTACATCATCAATGGGAACTTTCGTAAACAAGGACTCAACGTCAAAACTGATCATTCTTCCCCGTTTTAAATCTAAGGACATAACTTTGTTAATAAAGTCACAGGAATTAGTGATGTGCGAGCCTGAAAATTTACCAACTAATGGGGATAATTTATCTGCAAGAAATTTAGATAACCCGTAACTAAAGGAACCCCTGTGTGAAATAATGGGACGGAGTGGTATATTAATCTTATGGGTTTTGGGTAGGCCGTAAATGTGGGGGAGTTTGGGGTTAATCTGTAGAAATCTTTTAGGATCAATCGCCGGGACATCTCTTAATAAGTTCCTGATGGTTTTGTTGAATTCGGCAGAAAGACGCTTTAGGGGGGACGATCTCACTTTGGCGTAGGTGAATTCATCACTAAGTAACGCTTCCATTTTTTGTTTATAATCACACTTGTCCAAAATAACCACAGTGTTACTTTTGTCCGCTTTAGTGACAAATATTGCTTCATTCTTCCTGAGCTTGTCTAAAGCTAACCGGAATCTTTTGGGAATAGAGTCCAATGAGTTGAAATGTTCCAGAAACTTGCTCAGAATCAAACCATTTAAACACGGAATATCCACCCTGGAATTAACTACGGAAGACACAAAATCTAAAACAATGTTTTTATCGGGTTTAAGGGCAAACGACAGCCCTAAATTAAGAACTTCCTTTTTCGGATTTGGATAAGACGTATGTCGATAAATTTAAAACGGAACCTTCCACCGCACACTTTGACCAAGCACTTTCATCACACAAATAGGATAGCTTTCTGTTAAGTCGTTGTTCAGTGCGTCTAGTCTCCACGTCGCATTTATAATCTGCAGTTTCAAACAGCGCCACAAGTAGTTCACACGACACACGCGATTTAAGGACGCGTAGACAATTTCTGTCTATTAGAGTGGGTTTTTATTTTCATATTTTGACCTTCACGTAGAAGAAAGTGAAGTTTTTTGCATTTATTATGGATCCCACGATCAGACGCCATCTATTCGCCTTCTTAGTTACTTTTCCCCAACTTATATCTTCCTATCGTCTATATGAAAAAACACTAGTGGCTGTGAAGACCAAGAAGCTGCAACTCAAGTTCCTGCAAGAGTGTTTAGTGGAGCAAGTGTGCCCGAAGTCCTTGATACCGTTTACCTTCAGGAAGGACCATACACCGTTTCCGAATTTTGCCAGGGAAATTTTGAAGGAACGTATTCCGTGTGTTAAAAGAGAAATTGACCATACGTATTTCAAACTAAGAAATTGTCTACGCGTCCTTAAATCGCATGTGTCGTGTGAACTACTTGTGGCGCTGTTTGAAACTGCAGATTATAAATGCGACGTGGAGACTAGACGCACTGAACAACGACTTAACAGAAAGCTATCCTATTTGTGTGATGAAAGTGCTTGGTCAAAGTGTGCGGTGGAAGGTTCCGTTTTAAATTTATCGACATACGTCTTATCCAAATCCGAAAAAGGAAGTTCTTAATTTAGGGCTGTCGTTTGCCCTTAAACCCGATAAAAACATTGTTTTAGATTTTGTGTCTTCCGTAGTTAATTCCAGGGTGGATATTCCGTGTTTAAATGGTTTGATTCTGAGCAAGTTTCTGGAACATTTCAACTCATTGGACTCTATTCCCAAAAGATTCCGGTTAGCTTTAGACAAGCTCAGGAAGAATGAAGCAATATTTGTCACTAAAGCGGACAAAAGTAACACTGTGGTTATTTTGGACAAGTGTGATTATAAACAAAAAATGGAAGCGTTACTTAGTGATGAATTCACCTACGCCAAAGTGAGATCGTCCCCCTAAAGCGTCTTTCTGCCGAATTCAACAAAACCATCAGGAACTTATTAAGAGATGTCCCGGCGATTGATCCTAAAAGATTTCTACAGATTAACCCCAAACTCCCCCACATTTACGGCCTACCCAAAACCCATAAGATTAATATACCACTCCGTCCCATTATTTCACACAGGGGTTCCTTTAGTTACGGGTTCTCTAAATTTCTTGCAGATAAATTATCCCCATTAGTTGGTAAATTTTCAGGCTCGCACATCACTAATTCCTGTGACTTTATTAACAAAGTTATGTCCTTAGATTTAAAACGGGGAAGAATGATCAGTTTTGACGTTGAGTCCTTGTTTACGAAAGTTCCCATTGATGATGTACTTAGTTTTTAGATAGAAAATTGCCAACATGTAACGTAGAACTAGGCATGCCCACATCTGTATTTTTAGAACTGATAAAACTCTGTGTCACCAATAATGCCTTCTCCTTCGGTGAAGAATTTTATTTGCAACGTTTTGGTATGGGAATGGGGTCTCCTTTATCCCCAATACTGAGTACATTATACATGGAATACTATGAGTCTGAATTGTTGCAAACAATATGTCCCAGGAATCTAATTTGGTTTCGTTATGTAGATGATATTTTCTCATTTTGGCCTGACCACTGGAACAACTTTGACACTTTCTTTCAGTCATTAAATAATCTTGTTCCCTCTATTAAATTTAAATATGAATGGGAGAACGACAAACAATTACCTTTTCTAGATGTTTTGGTCATTAACGAAAGCGGAAAGCCCAATTTCACGGTTTATAGAAAACCTACTCATTGTAATTCGTACATTCATTATTTTTCATATCATGATGAAGGGGTTAAAAGCTCATTTATTTCTTCCATGTTTCTAAGAGCACTCAGCATTTGTAGCCCACATTTGCTGGACCCGGAAAATTCAAAGATTTGGAACATTTTTAAGGATTTAAAATATCCCGAGTGGTTTATCAGAAAGGAGTATTTTAAAGACAGAAAATCTTTTTATGCCCCTCGGGAACCTTCAGTTAACCAAAAACAATATGTGAGTTTGCCTTACATTGCCGGCTTAGAAAGAGTAAAACCGTTGACGAAAGATTTTAAGTTTGCTTTGGCGTTCAAATATTCGAATACCGTGAAAAGTAAATTGGTTAGGAATAACGTGGCAAAAGAGGAACAAGCCTGTGTCTACAGCATTCCCTGTAAAAGTTGTGATTTAGTATACGTGGGAGAAACTGGAAGAAATATTGAAACCCGTATTAAAGAACACAAATATGCCTTCAGAAGTTGTAATACTAATAATGCCATTTTTTATCACGCCAGCCAAAATAATCATGCTATAGATTGGGAATCAAGTAAGGTACTTTATAAATGTAATAATTATGTCAAAAGAAAAATAATAGAATCTGTGTGTATAGAAAAAGTAGATAATTTTAATTTGTGCGAAGGTACTTATAAGTTAGACCCTTTAATGAGATTCTTGGTCAAAAAATCCCTTACGGAGTCGTGGGAACGTGTTCGAACCTAAGTGTGAATTTCTTAAATGTCTCTGGATTGGAATGTTTCCTTACTCGCCTTTAGTAAATGTAATAATGGAAGTAATAAATATGGAAATAAATATAAATGCAACAGATGTAATAATAAAGGTAATATTATAAATTTAATAATTAGGTAAAGGTAATAATAATAAATGTTAAAAAAATGTAAATGTAATAATAAATGCAGTAATTATGTCAAAATATTAGAATCTGTATGTATAGAACAAGAAGATAGTTTTAATTTGTGGGAATGTACTTATAAGCGGACCCTGTAATAAAATGCCCTTCCAGTGTCGGGAGAACGGTATCTAACCTAGGTGCGAATTTCTCTGGATTGTTTCCTAATCGGCTTTTTTCATTCGTTTTTCGGTTTATAAGTTCTGTATAATAAACAATAATGTAATAACTAGGGCGGTCAAAAGTCAATAAAGTCAAATTGTTTCCTATGGGGCACTTTTCGCTGAAACGACTGAAAATGCAATAAAAACACCTGTAGGGGGTATATTACCAAAGTTAATAGGTCAACCAAAAGTCAACTTTTACCTGTTAGGTCAAAAAATAGCAATGAGGTAAATAAAGTAATAATGTAATAACTAGGGCGGTCAAAAGTCAATAAAGTCAAATTGTTTCCTATGGGGCACTTTTCGCTGAAACGACTGAAAATGCAATAAAAACACCTGTAGGGGGTATATTACCAAAGTTAATAGGTCAACCAAAAGTCAACTTTTACCTGTTAGGTCAAAAAATAGCAATGAGGTAAATAAAGTCAATTTTTTGGAATAAATAATTAAAATAACTAAAAATTGGCATCTTCTTGGTTAACTGGCAACTTCGCTGCTCGTATTTGTCTTATTCAGTTATGTCCGTTCTGGTTTTGGATGTGGTTGTGTTGTATGTATTGTGGTTACTGGTTACCATTTTTGATTTGTGATTTTTTCTGATTTGTGATTTCACTGATTTCGATTTCTTTTGATTTCAGATATTTAAAATGCCAAAAGTTGCAGTTAGTTCTATTGCTAAAGTGCGCGCTATAATTGCAAAATATCCTAATGAATTCATTTGTTCAGAAAAAAATGAGCTATACTGTCAGATTTGTTGTGTTGTGGTCAAGCATAACAAATCCTTTTTTGTGGATAAACATCGCTCTACCCAAAAACACCAGCGTGGTATAGACCAAAGTGGGAAATGAAAAGACGCAAACCCTTTTAAAGTACAAGTCTTCAGATTTTTCGGAAAAACTTGTGACTACATTTCTGTCAGCCAACATACCTCTTCATAAGTTGAGCAACCCTCATGTGAAACAATTGTTCTCTGAATTAGGTGTAGCAGTGCCTTGCGTGTCAACTTGCAGATCAATAGCAATGAAACAGGCAGAAAGCGAGTTAAGTAGAATAAAACATTTGCTAGAGGGTAAATTAGTTTTCTTAATTGTTGATGAAAGTGAAGTAAGGGGCTCAAAATATTTGAACATACTTGCTGGATCTATTGATGTTCCCAAGAAAACATATTTAATCAGGTGCGATGTTCTTCTTGGAAATGTTAATGCACGAACTGTCATACACAAGATTGACGATACTGTAAAAGAATTAGAGATACCAAGAGAAAATTTCTGTTTACTTCTGTCTGATGCAGCTCGTTACATGGTGGCAGCTGGAGCGACACTCAAGCAACTTTTTCCAAGACTTTTCCATGTAACGTGTCTTGCGCATCTGTTACATAATTGTGCGATGCAAATAAGACCATTTTATAGTGATGTTGACACTTTAATTGCATGTGTCAAGGCTTCTACTCTTAAAAACAAAAGAAGGAAGGAATTGTTTGCTGAAATAGGAACTCCTCCAGAACCGATTGTAACACGTTGGGCAAGCTGGCTGAACGCTGCTTTTTATTATGCAGACAATTTTCCAAATGTGAAGACAATTGTGGAAAATTTTGAAGATGAAGGAATCATTGTTCAGAAGGCTAGAGAGAGTGTTGCTAATGAAAAACTGCCAAAGCAACTAATGTCAATCAAAATGAATTATAGTTTGATTGCTAGCTTAGTGACTAGGATGGAAGCATCTGATTGCACCATTAGAGAGGCATATGAAACCATTTCTTCTATCAACCTTGGCGAAGATATGTGTTCAGTCAAACAATACATTGAAACAAGACTCAAGACAAATGGTATTTGTGAAATAATTAACCTCAGTAGACCTGAAATCTCACCAACAGTTTATGGTCAGCTTTTGCAATGTCAACCAACAACTGCCGCTATAGAGAGATCTTTCTCCATGCTTAATAAATTATTAAGTAAGGATCGCAATTTTTTGCCAGAAAATGTCGGCAAATACTTCATAATTTACCACAATCGGTCAACTGATGTAGAAGAGCAAGAATAAGTAATTAAAGTATTGTTTTTATTATTGAAAGTAAAGGCAACTTTATAAGTCAATTTTTTCAATTCGTAAGGTCAACTTTCTTAATTTTTCCGGTCAACTTTTGACTGCCCTAGTAATAACCAATGTAATAATAAATTTATAATTTCTGTAATAAATAATTATGCAATATTAAATGTAATAAAATTAATAATAAATTCAATAATTATGTAAAAAAATATAATAGAATCTGTATGTTTAGAACAGGAAGATAGTTTTAAATTTGCGCGAATGTACTTAATGAAAATGCCCTTCCGGTGTCGGGAGAATGGGATCTAACCTAGGTGCGAATTTCTTAATGGTCGGTCCCTGGACTGTTTTTCCCTCTTGTTTTGGTTCATTCGTGTTTCTGTATCCACCCGAGGAGGATGCCAGTGGGCGTCGAAACTGTCGTGGAAACAAACTCTGTCTATTAGAGTGGGTTTTTATTTTCAAGAAATAAGAAGTTTTCTCAGCCTGGTTTCTTACCTCTGTTTTTGCTTTTTCTACTTCAGTTGCCACTGCAGATGGTGGATGTGTATGCTCGTTAAGTTCCTTTATTACTTGTGCATTCATTGTATGAATTCTTGCCTTGCATCGTCCATCTTCATGACAACGCCAAAACTTAACGTTATTGTCTGTCTTACTTACTTTGTCAAATCTATATAAATATTCAGCATGACAGAATTTATCTTTTGCTCTTTTACTTTGAACTAACTAGGCCATGGCTAAATGTTTGAAAATAAAAAAAGCACACTGCACACACAATAGCAGACAGCAATTTTTTTTAAAGAACACGTCAGAGAACTTTCTTTTCAACTCACAGAACAAAAGTATAATGAAAAAGGGTCGAAGAAAATGTGTAACCAAACAGACATAGATTCCGAGGTTGTTAGAAAGTTAGTTGGTTGGCTATGACAGCACAGCACCCAAACCTCCCAATTTATTTGGGATATGTGGTCACCCGGCCCCGGGCAGAGCTGGGCACTTGCGTTTTTTTGCGCGTTTTTTTGCGGTACTGCGGTACTACTACCGCACTACCAAACCGGTACCGCATAACGCAGTACCGCAAAGGATCGCTGAAAGTACAGCAGTACCGCTACCGCATTCAAATTTCCCGCGGTACTTTCCGTGGTACCGACCAACACGGTAGTACCGCAGTACCGCAAAAAAAACCGCAAGTGCCCAGCTCTGAAATTTATTTATTATTATTGTGGTGTCATAGTATTTTCCCAAATAAACTGGAACGCAGTAGTACTGTACTGTCGTATTTTACGACAGTAAACACCATACAAAGCATATTTCCTCTTATCATAAATAACTAAAATTTGGGTCCGAGTCAAGTTTAAGGCAAAAGAATTGATTCGAAAAAATGAAATATTTTGGCGCTGAATCGTTTGGCGCTGAAATGGCCTTGCCCTACGGCGCTGAATCGTACCTAACCCAATTACCAATACTCTATAATCGATAATTACAGATACTAATTAGTGACTCTAATTATTGAAATTATTCCCATTTACAGTATAATCGAAAGTTAATGCGTGACATTGTAGTCATTGACATAATAAACACTTATACTGTATTCGTTGTCACTACAATCATTGGTACTATAACGAAAGACACAAACGTTGTTAAACGTTTCTTTATTGTTGACTTAATTCGTTCCATAGTCTTGCCAGCTCTACACCTCTGTGCTGATGGATTCCTCCGCCATTGACTACCACGTAGTCCTCTGCCAGAACGCGCTTCACCTCTGCCTGACGCACCCTGAGTTGCAAGCAGAGCTCTTCTGCGGCCTCATCAAGCAGACATCGGCCCACACGCAGGCAAAGCCTGGGGTCCAGGTAACAAAGACCCTCAACAAAATCAAGCATTCGCGTGTAAGTGCTTTCATCAAGCAATTTTGTCCCGGTTTTACTTTTTGTTTTTAATTTTTAAAGCTTTTATTTTTATTTTTTGTTTGTGTAAATCATTTGTTTAAAGTGATTTAGTTCGTCCTTCTTAGGCTTAGTTTATTTATTTTTTATGGCTTCTGCCCTTGTTTTTATAGCTAGAAATTTCAGTAGATTATTATTTATATTGGTCGAGGCGTGTTCAGTAAATAAGGTCTGGTGCGGGGTAACTACTGTTGTTATCTTATTTACTGAACTCGCCTCGTAGTTAACTTTTTATATATTCATTTAAATAATGTTAGTTGCACTACTAATTAATTCAAAATTTTTGTGCTGGCAACTATTTTATCAAAGTTTATATTACAGGGTGTGTATAAAGTAGCGCGAGTGAAGAGACAAATCTGATTTGAATTATATTAATGCGAGTGAACATAGACGAGTAATATTTATTTACATGCACTTTATAACAACTGTATATTCGATAGTACCCTAAGGTTTAGAAGGTGTTGAAAATGTCCACCATCGACCTCTATACAGGCTCCTGCTCGGCATATCGCATTCAAATCAGATTTTTCTCTTCACTTACGTTACTTTATACACACCCTGTATATACAGGGTGTTTCAGGAGGAAAGGTCAATACTTCGGGAGGTTATAGTATCGGTCATTGTGAGAGAAAAAAAGTTCATATGAACATGTGTCTAATTCTGAATGGTTACGGAGATAGAGCTGTTTGAATCTGATGCGTGCGCGGCTCTTCCTCCCCCTTCCCTCTCCTATAACCTTGAACCATGTAAGCGTGTAACATAAGCCAATCGACAGCTGACTGTTGTGAGTGACATTGTTTGGTGTTTGAAGCAGTGTTAAGAATGCCACACACCTTCACACATGCCGAATATGCAGATATGGTGTATGTCTACGGTTTTTGAGATGGAAGCGCAACAACTGCTGTTGCAGAAAACCGTCGACGGTTTCCCAACCGCAGAATTCCGGATCGAAGAGTGTTTACCAGGGTTTTCAACACATTGCGTGAGATTGGTACACTTCCCAGCTCATGTTTCATCTGAACGTGAAGGTCAACAAGATGTGGATGAAGTGGAAAACATTCTTCAGTTTGTAGAGCGTAGTCCTACTACTAGCTCACGAAGAATTTCTACATGTCTCGGTGTACCACACACAAGAGTATGGCGAACATTACGTGAGGAAGGCTTGCATCCATATCATGTACAGCGTGTACAACACCTTCAACCAGGAGACGCTGCCATGCGACTGGAATTTTGTCATTGGGTAAATGCTACTCGTCGATTGCTTCGATTAATACTGTTCACTGATGAAACTACTTTCACCCGTGACAGTATCAACAACACTCGTAACTCTCATCGGTGGTCAGGCGAAAATCCAAATGCCACTGTGGAAACAATTTTCAACATCGCTTCTCTGCCAATGTGGTGGTGCGGTATCATCGATGATCAGCTGATTGGCCCTGTTACTTTAGAGAATCGTCTTACAGGACAAAGTTACCAAGAATTTCTGCAAAATGAATTGCCAGGACTAGTGGAGGATGTTCCTTTGGCTACACGCGCTGGTATGTACTTTCAGCATGACGGAGCTCCTCCACATTCTACCCGTCTGGTGATGCAATACCTAAATCAAACTTTCCCTGGTCGATGGATCGGCCGCGGTGGTCCCATTCAATGGCCACCAAGGTCTCCAGACCTCTCTCCGCTCCGTTAGATTACACTGCCCAACACCAATTTTGCTGATTTAATTCTAGCACCTGTTTTTAGGTAACTTTGGTGTGCTGATTTAAAAAATAACTTGTTTTGCCTATCACGTCAGGTTTTCGAGCAATCAAATACAGATATTTTGGCAGGGTTATGCCCAATTTTTTTTCTTTTCAAAAAATAAGTTTTTACATACTCAGAATCAGCATGGAAAAGTAAACAATTGTGCAGGGAGTGAACTTTAATATACAATGGTAATATTGACACATAAAGTGATTAAAAGTGTTTAAATAAGCAAAAAATGAATCCATATTAAAGCAAGCACGGGACCAGTTTTCTTAACATTGTCTTTTTCTTGTTTTCTTACTTTTCAGTGCTGATAAATTTTCTCTTATAGGACTTCCTAGAATGAGAGATGTCAAGACAAACTCTTTGCAGGCTCCAGCAGTAGTCAGCCATCATATGGGTATCCCATCTTCCTTGGTATCGTTCTTCCATCACTTTGATATCTTGGTGGAACCTTTCACCTTGCTCTTCACTAACATCACCAAGATTTTCTGGAAATTTATCCAGGTGACTGTTGAGATAGTGAACTTTAATGCTCATGTTGCAACCCAACTGCTGAAAGTTTACAAGTAACGTCACTAGCGGAACCGGCTGCTCTCACTCCGCCAATGGGAAATCTCTCTCAGATCATGACGTCACGCTCACACCTGGGGAAATCACAGATACCCAAGATTCTAATATGTTGTACATGACCTTTAGATTTAATGCACAGATTTGCGTATTCCACAGATAAAATTTTAACAGCAAAACAGCTGTTAACAGGTCTCAAAAATCATCAATTTTGATAAGCGCCCTTCATGGACCACCCAAAATAGGCATATTGCATTGCACGAAAACCTGATGTGATGGACAAAATCTAAGGTGATTTTTTAAATCAGCACATCAATATTATCCAGAAACAGGTCTTAGAATTAAATCAGCAGCAAAAAAATTTTTTTTGTTGGGCAGTGTTATTGTTTGTGGGGTGGATGAAAAGTCAAGTTTACAAAAGAAAGGTGGATACACGAGACAAATTGCTCGCGCGCATTTTGGATGCTGCTGCCCACATAAAGGAACGTCAAGATCAACTCGGACGAACAACACGCGATCTTCGCACACGAGTTGCAAAGTGCATTGAGGTTGACGGTGGGATTTTCGAAAACGTATTGTAAACTGTAACAAATTTGTCATTTCTGTATTTGATACCATTCAAAATGCCAATGTTTAAATATTAAATGTTAGAAACAGTAATTGGTTTCTCTTTCTTGATTACCATTAACAATGCTTTTGTATTTGTAGATTCAAACAGCTCTATCTCCGTAACCATTCAGAATTAGACACATGTTCATATGAACTTTTTTTCTCACAATGACCGATAATATCACCTCCCGAAGTATTGACCTTTCCTCCTGAAACACCGTGTGTGTGTGTGTGTGTGTGTGTGTGTATATATATATATATATATATATATATATATATATATATATATATATATATATTGCGCAGATAGATTTTGTCACTGTGGGCCAAATTTTGCATTCGTTAACAATTTTACACAAATTGCCTATTTTTTCACCAGTTTTTAATTTGATTTATGCTCATTGTGTGTGAAAGGTTATGTCATTGTCCTGCGTGTGTGTGTGTACATATTATCGGTTTACTCACGTACACAAACAGTGCACGTATAATGCATACGATCACACTACAATAAATATGTTTATTTCACCAACAATTCCTTTGAGTACCGGCATAGTTCTTTTATTTGCATCAATAGATTTTTTCTTCATCCCTAATTTTCATTGAATCCTTATGCAGAATTTACTTCTTTGCGCGACGCAATCTTTGTTTCTGTGCGACTCTTCCGGGGCTCAGAAAGCATCCCCCACGTTAGGGGCGGGGCAAGGGATAACAATTGACCCTAAAATCAACCCGCCTCCCTTCACTTTTATCCAAGGGTGGCAGTTCCTGGCATTGGCCGTATCACTGTTTGTGCCTAAGAACAACAAACTACTATGGTACCTCAAAGTTCACCTGCAGCGTTATTCAGACACCAAGTAAGTATGAAAACTACGTTCATATTTTGAAAGCGATTTCGCCACCTTTAGAATTGAGGTAGATTTTATTGTAGGAAGCGGTGTCCGAGGAAATTTATTATATTATTTATATCGAATTCTTATTCATTCGTGGTCATTGGTGTTGGCAATGAGTTTTTATTCATTAGTTAAACCGTATAGGAAAGTTAAATATATATCTTTTCGTTACGGGACCAATCGGCCGTTAAATACGTTAACAAATAAATCCTTAAATTAATGCTGATAACTGGTACTTTTCTACTCAGAACTGAGATCGGAAAGTACGCCATTTACTGCGCGAGGGCGCTGCAAAGAACGATAGAAAAAGGGGGAAGAGAGGCGAAGCCCTCTCGAATGGAGGTCCTGTCCGTCCTCCTCAAGAACCCCTACCA
This sequence comes from Bathynomus jamesi, assembly GCA_023014485.1. NCBI lineage: Eukaryota > Metazoa > Arthropoda > Malacostraca > Isopoda > Cirolanidae > Bathynomus > Bathynomus jamesi. The sequence goes on from JAJOZX010013870.1 coordinate 26,542, forward strand.
CCACTCCCTTCCTCATGCCATCCCCGTTCACGTTCTCAACGGCACCTATCAGGTACAAGGTTTCGTAAATAGTCGTGTTTCTTTACTTCTTCGGAAAGTAACTCATGAAGAAGTTCTCCACAAAGATCTGTCTTTGTACCTTGTATTATTATTATTATTGTGGCTCCTTTTATAGGTCGTTGGGTTCGACGGTTCGACTCCAATTGAAGAATTTTTGGTATCTCTGAACCAGGAACTCGGCTGCAGGGACGTTCATCAGTCGGGATTCGCACTTTTTTCTGACGATCCCATTGAGAAGGACCTAGAACACTGCCTTAACCACAACGCCAAAGTACGTTCACGGTAGATTCCAGTTCTTTAAATAGATGTTATGTTTTTACGCAGCTAGAAATGCGAAGAACTACTTCTGTAAAACAGAACTTACTCTTTCGAATAAAAAGAGGCTGTGGCCTACAGTTGCATCTTGAGAGAATTCTGTGACACATTTGTATATTTCTTTTTCCAGTTATTTGCCCTATTTATTCTTTTACAATTTATTGAATTTATAATTTTGTAATTTATTGAATTATGTAACGAGTTTTTCGTCCACGCTGTTGGGGTAATATCGTTTGTTTATCATTTAATGACGTCTTTCTCTCCTTGGGAAAAGTTGTGCGATGTGATATCGAAGTGGGAAACCGCTCTGAGAGAGAAAGGATCGGGAAAATTCGAAAACACGAGAGTAATTCGACTGTTGTACAAGTAAGTTTATCGAGTTATGCAAAGTTCCTAACTAATTGTTAGCTACAAAATTTGATTTTACTGGAGAGGGTAGAATTTTTCTTATTATCTGTTGGGAAAACCATTCTCTCGCTCATTTTCTTTCTTTCTTGTAATTACCAAATTACTGCCCGATCAGTTTAACGTCAACTGTCAGCAAACTATTGTAATCCATTGTTACAGAACGTATCGTGCATCACCTTGAATCAAACAATTTAATTTTTGATTCTCAACATGGATTCAGGCGACATAAATCTTGTCTGACAAACCTGTTACAATTTTTCCGTAATATGTATACTTTATACGATGCTGTCGATGCAACTAGGGCAACACATCTAGTGTATTTCGACTTTCAAAGAACCTTTGATGAAGTCTCTCACGCGAGATTGATGACTAAAGTTAGAGGACTAGGAATTACCAGGATTCACTCCAACTGGATTGAAGATTGGTTAAGAGAGAGAAAGCAGTGTGGTAATAAATGGAATGGCTTCGTAATGTTCCCGTCACCAGTGAGATTCCACAGGGTTCCCTTCTTGGTCATTTACTTTTTATCATCTATATTAACGATATAAAGGTCGGGCTCCTAAGTACAATTTCCAAATTTGCAGACTATACAAAATTAGGAAGTAGTGTAGATAATGAGAGGACGTAAGAACGCTTCAAAATGATCTTGACAGGGTGGGCGAATGGTCTGCTACTTGGCAGATGCCATTCAACTTGGACAAATGTAAGGTAATGCACATAGGTTACAAAAACCCGAAGACCGCTTACTCTCTCTTCAAGAGGAACTTGACTGAGACTGATCTAGCAAAAGCTTAGGAGTTTATATCAGTAATGATCTCAAACCATCAAAGCACTCTGCAGAAGTCGAAAAGAGGACCTTAAAAATACTAAGTTATATTAAAAGAGAGTTCCAGTTTAGGAACAAGGAGATTGTAATGTCTTTTTACAATTCACTAATTAGACCTCAACTCAAATGTTGTATGCAGTTTTGGTCTCCGTCCCTTAGGAAAGATATAGAAAGGTTAGAAAAGGTACAAGCAAGGGCTACAAAATTGATCCCTTCAATGAGAATGCAAAACTACCAACGGAGATTGGAGCGCCTAAATCTGTTTACTTTAGAGACCAGGAGGTTGCACGGTCAGCTTATTCAAGGTTTCGAGATGCTCAGTGAAATAGACAGGGTAGACTACAGGAATTTATTCTCATTTAATACCAATCCGACAACAAATAATGGTTTTAAACGAACTAAAAACATTTAGCACCTCTATCTGCGGCTGTTTCTTCTCCTATAAAACAGTTAATATCTGGAACCAACTTCCCTCAGAGGTTGTTTCAAGCCGAAGTGTACGTTTAAAAATAGGCTCGAGAAAGTTCTGAATACACTCATGGTTTAAGATTAAAATATAACATAATCCTGCAGGAGTTCGTCGGCACTATTTCTGTGTGTGCATTGTGTAATTATAGAGCTAGCTTATATATTCTCCACGTTCCTGTAAAATTTCCTTCGCTACTTTTCCAGGGTCAAGATATTTTCTTCAACCTTTTTCCGCACCTCCCTCCCCTCTGGCGGGGAGGGAGGGGCCATATTGGATTGCACTTGTCCATCCGTCTGTTCATCACACTTTCCGGTCCGGGTTACAAATTTTGAATCGCTAAACATAAATTAATGAAACTTCAAATACACACACACACACACACACACACACACACACACACACACACACGCGCGGATCGTGAGTAGACGTTGCCATGAAGAACAAGGCTCAGGTGTCCCTGCATCAATGATCAAAGTCGCAAATAGAGGACAGCGGTAAAATGGAGGTCCACACCATATTTTTTACCTACTCGACATAAATTCACGAAACTCCACACACAAGCCGATGTGTCACGAGTAATACTCAGATTCTTGCGCCAAAGGTCAAGGACGCAAATAGAGGAGGGAACATTGATATGGAATAGTCTGGTATGGAATAGTCTATTCCATTGGTCTGGAATAGTTCTTGTTTTTTAACAGGACATAACTAATCTTTTGAGAACCCATTTTCAGTTTTTATTTAAATCTGAACATTTTTGCCAGTAGCGCATCTGCCATTATCAAGGAACACATAGTCTGTACAGTATTTCATTTTTGGCAATGAAAATGTAGTTAAAGTCTATAGCTTAACCTCGTTCTTCCACCCTTCTACAGACCTTCATATACATTTGAGAAATACAGAAAAGTCAATCACTTAATAAATTTAGCAAAGATCCATCAAAATTTTGAGCTTTATATCTGAGGAAAGTGCGTCAAAATGTGTAAGGCTGTATTTAAAATATAGGCGACTCATGAGCTTAAATTTAATAAATGTTAAGTTCTCACTAGCTTAAAAATATGATTTAAAATCTTTTCTATGAAACTACTTCCATATTATAATAGGAGCGTCGATTGATCAGATGTCAAATTAAGAATTTTTGCAGAAATGTGCCACATCTGATTCGTCACTTTCCAAGTTAAAATATTAGTTTCAGATCTGATGGAATCACCTTTTAGATTAATAATACTATTTGACGGGGTATTTACGTCACTCTTTCTTGTATTTTAAAAGATTTAAAGTCGCTTCACTAATATTTTGGAATCACTTCACTCCTGTTTTTAAAACCTGTGTCACTTCCGTCAAACTTTTCATACTGGATTATTTAAATGGTGGTAGGCTTTGGTATATTACGTCTTAGAACCCATTTCCCATTCTCTGTGGAATTGTCACGATGCTAAAACTCGGAACGGAAAACGAGGTATAACTTTAAATAATTAGTAGTTAACATGAGCACATTTGACTCGGGAGTTTATCGTTGTTTTCATGATTTGCAGGAACCGCTTGTATTGGAAATACGCGGCAAAACACGAAAGCGAGAAGGAAAAACTGCTGCTTTGTTATCAAGTCAACGAGCAGATTCAGCAAGGAAAGTTTCCTGTCACAAAGGAGTTAGCCCTTGAATTGGCAACGTTAATGGCGCAGGTATTGAATTATTCTGATTTTTCCGATGATTTCATAAGAGTTATTAAGAGGTTTTGTCGGAATTATTTAACATTTATATTCTGTTCTGAATACAGAATATTGCTGTTTTGAACTCTTTTCAATAAAAATAACTATTCTTTTAATTAGAGTTTACATGATATTGATTTACTTTTGTGAGATGACCGAAGGTAAATGCGAACTATACGCTACGCTTTACATCGCTTTCGTAAGGATATCCTGAGGACTGTTATGTTATACAAAAGCTGTTCTGAATTTGAGCAAAGGTTTGTCAGACCAAATGAGTGTTTTGCGTAAAGTTAAGTTGGTTGGTGTTTGGTATAAAATGAAGAAAGAGAATTGACAGACCTAGAAAGTAACATCTGAAAGGCTGAATTCGAATGAAATGACAACGAAGTACAGTAAAACAGTAGAGAAAGTCCTTGGAGAGAAAGAGAGAGGGTAAACATAAACAAATAGATGACAGAATATGTGGAATGTGTATATGGAAAGGTCAGTGAAAACAGCATCCGATATGTGAGTATATACGAAAAAGCGACTGCATGGTGAAAGAATGATGTGCAAATGCAGTGAAAGAATGTTAAAAACCCCCAGCAGTGATGGAAGGAGATGTGATGACTTGCAAAAAACGAAGATGAACAGAGTTGTATGCGGAGAACAGAAAGTTATTCTGGAAAGAATTGAGGAAATTCCAATCTGACGGAATTGACTGATAATGCAGCAAGGATATGCACTGTGTGTTAGTGCAAGGTGAACGAATACGCTAGACCTTTAAAGAGTATTTTAGAAAGCTATTAAGTAAAGCAGATGAGCAGGAACCAAATGTGAGCGCAGTTGGTTTTGGTGGCGTATGTACATTGTACAAGTGTATAACAGGGAGTGGAAGACAACTATTTAGTAGTAGTAGTTGGACGAGCAGTACAAACGACTCCCGGCCTTCAGCGCCCCATATGTTCGTTTTCTCTTCCTGAGCTCGTCGGAAACGGAAGGAGCATCTTTCATTAGCAGGATCTCTCTTCCTCCACCCCCTCCCCGAACAAACTAAAACCCTCGACCTAGATCCAACTCCGTCTTCTCCTTCCGGCTCTTCGGTATCCTTTACGAGTGCCCTTGCTTCTCGTCGGAATCAACGTACACCCTCCCGAATTCCCGTTCCTTGCCCTGCCTCCACCGCCGCTTTCCGACATCCTGATGTTTACGCCGCACAAACTTTGGCTCCAGTGATATATCCATCCTGCCCCGTTAGCTGTCGTGGACGTCGTCCTATCTTTCGCCCTTCTCACTAGGTCTTTTTGATCGTCTTCATTGGCCATTGGCTAATCATGTCTCTTAAACTAGACATAATGGAGCTTCTGTCTCCTGAGCGAGAGGATGACGCCCCTCCCCCTTCTCGACACTCCCGATGACGAATTTTAAATTCATTCAGTGTAACTGCCGTAGTTTATCAGCTAACAGAAAAATTTCATCTTCTCGCCGAGATAAAACGTAGTGTTGTCTGTTTACAGTAAACCTTATTAAGTTTTTGTTCTAAAACCTCTTCCCCCCCCGACTTGTGGCATATACATCTGTTCCCTCTTCGTATTGGTCACTGATAATTACTCTTGAACACCTTGAAACCTCTTTCCCACCTAGGTGCGATGAGTGTTTTGTCCCTTTTAGCTGTTCATCAAGTCCTCGTAGATTATTAAATATTTACATGCGCGTCACATTATACCAGGCTGATCTCTTTACTCTAGGCATCACTATTCCTATCACCTCTTTCTTCTGACTTCTGAGCAGCTCCAGCTGGTACAGTACATGCCTGGCCTGGGACCCTCCACCCAGCTGTGATTTAACTTGATGTTGAACCAGTTTGGCATGTAGACTCCCACTATGAATTCCACAATTATCCTCAGATTCTTTAGGTTCCTACCCTTCAGCCCATGTTTGGAAATCCACAATCTGCAGAACCTTAGAGCCGTGGTGACCCACCTACTGTGACAGACTGTCCCAATCTCCAGGAGAGCTAGACTCTGAGGTACCTCTCCCGATCTGATGGCAGTGATGAGTCTGTAGCCATATGATTGGTCTGTGCTGAGGTCCTTGACTACCTCCTGACTGAGATGGGGTAGAGGAGGACCAACAGTGATCCTCGTGAAGTTTGGGTTGATCTCCAGCTCATTGGCAGTGTCTAACATCTTTCCTAGGGGCCCAGACCACTTGTTGTTGCTCAATGTCTTGCCATCCAGTGCAGTTACCAGGTGTCTGAGACTCAGCTCCCCAGTGTGCAAGTCACAGCCAATCCACACCAACTTCCTGCTAAGCTTGGCCTCCACATAATGCATTACTCCTCCCTCCCAGCCAGTATTCACATTAGTACTGTCACCTATGGCCAGAAGGGTCTGGTCTGCTCCTCTCTCTCAGCCAGTTCATCAGATGATCAGCAATGACTTCAGCATGACTTCTCTCCTCTGCAGCTTCCTGTGGTACAAAATGCCACAAATATTTCCCACCTGGTTCATTGCACACTGTATAATGTTCTTCCTTAATGAGGCCAGGAAACTGCCTATCACTGCCCTCAGCTTCCATCATCACTTTGGTGTCATCTCTTTTCCCATCAAAGAAGATACAGGTGATGCCATTTTCCCTAATCTCTTCATCTAACTTCTTGACCAGCTCCTTAGTCAGTCTCTCCTGAGCCCTCTTCACCTTGTTGTGGTCAATCACCAGTGCTGTGTCAAACTCTGTGATAAGACCAGCATCAATCCAGGCAGCAGTGGTAATCTCTGCAGTCTCTCTCAGCGCAGTGTGATGTCTCAAGCTAGCCAGAGCTATGTTGGTGATATCTTCAGTGTTGTATTTCTTCTTCTTAGCCACAGGCAAGGAAGAAGTTGTCGCAGCCTCTGGTATGAAGTCTTCGTCGTCCTCTCTCCTCCCTGCCTCCGCCAGTATATCTCCAGTCTCCTCCAACTCCATCTCTAGCAGTGACTCCTCCCACAACTCTTCGTCTTTCTTGGCTGACTCTCTGCCTCCTCCTCCTCCTCCTCCTCCTCCTCCTCCTCCTCTCCTCCTCCTCCTCGGCTTTCATTCTCTGCTCCTCTCTCTGCAGCACTGTTTCCTGTCTCCTGGTCTCAGGGTGATCAGCTAGACCCATCTGGTGTGCTCCCACACCTCCCACCTTTTCCCTCTGACCTATAATGAAGGCAAGCTCCCGCACTGGTATCTTCTGCTCGCTCCTGCAGCTGCAGTCAATGTGAGCCTCACTGTTGCAGACAGGGTTGCACCCAAGCTCACTGCAGCTCCTGATCACAGTGACAGGTCAGGATGTCCACCAATTTGTCCAGTTTCATCATGAACCTATCTTTGACCTCTAGCTTCACATTGCCAATGGACACCTTCACCGCCTCATCCCACAGTGCCTTCACTTTAGCCCTGATCCTGATCTCAGTGTTGATTACAGGTCCTGTGAATAGAGCGTTGGCCTTTCTCCACTGAGCCAGTAGCCCTGGAACAATGCCGTTGTTAATCAGGTCATTAACTGGGTAATTCCTCCTGTCTTCCTCACTCATCTCTCTCCTCAACAAACCATACCTCAGCAGATCTCTGGCTGTGGGTAGCTCAGCAGGGGGAAGTTCCCTCCCAGTCCCCACCAAATGACTTAGGTGACAACTTGATTTGCTTCGGGTTCTGATTTCTTTCTGACTCATCCTGTGGACCTGTGAACAAAGGAAATGTCATTGAAATTTGGATAGGCCTACTGATTATGATTACATAAAATTAAGTTAATTGAAATTCTTAATATCTTCCTATAAGCTCAGATAAAAGGTTGTGTTGTTATAAGTACAAGACTTAATTATTCAAAGTAATGACAATTTCATATATCTAGCATATCAAAATATACAGAAAGTTTGGGTCACACATAACATTTCGAATAATTTGAATTACACAATATTTACATTACGAAGTAATCAAAATTGTCAAAAAGGAGGGAAAACACATGCATTCACAATCAAAACTCCAGCATTTGTGACTATGTGAAACTTAGAAACCATATTGCACACCAAAAATAACCAAAGTTGACCACACATTTCAATGGCACGTTGATATACGATGCTACAGTCTTATTTAGGTTATATTTCAAACCTTTATGGTCAAATATAAGTAGGTAAATGGCTTTTTTTAAACAACACTAAAGATATTTCTAAGTTTGCTAGATAATATGATATCATTTGAGCATTAGTAGTTTTTGAATTGTTGACTTTACTAAAATTGACACACCCTAGAGTCACAAGTACATTGCTGTTGATCCGCATGGTTTCACTCGCCTTGACATTCTTGCCGACTCCCCAACATTCCGGTTAGATCCTTTAATGTACTTCCTCCTAGAAGCGGGACTCCTTCCTCGATTATAATCTTTCCAACCAGATTTCGCTGCGATATAATTCGTTAGGGTTAAAATGGCGGTGAATCCCTTATTACAAAAAGAAGTAGTAGTAGTGCGTGGAGTGAGACAACTCGTTGAGAAACTAAGTAATAAGAAGAAAAACTTAAAATCTTTAGAATGTATTACGTTAATGGAGAGTTATTAAATGTAGTGAGAAGTTTTAATGTAGTTTGTAGTGCTTATGTAAGAGTTAAAAGTAATTTGAGCGACTGCTTCAGTATTAATGCTAGAGTACGACAGGGATGGATGTTGAACAGTAGGAAATGAAAGTCGTCTGGAGTGCTTTGAGCCAGAAAAGACTCGTTTTTTCTTCTACGTTTTATATGTAGAGACATCACTCCAGTCGCACAAATTGTCCAACATCAACATTTTTCTTAAAAAGACTAATTCCTATATCTCGCAAAGCGCTTGCTAGCTGTCCTTAAGCCTCATTGCATTTATATCTAGTTATACATACTGAAATAGTAGCAGGATCTTTCAGCTTTCGGATAATTAAGCTTTTAGACATTTCAACTCTCGGAAAACAATTCAGCAATGTTTATATGATAATAGTCCATATTTATTATTATTATTATTATTATTATTATTATTATTATTATTTCAATTTTGAACCTCATTTATGTTATGGGAATAGGCCTTAGTGGCTCTGAATTGAATTGTGGCATAGTAGGTTACAATGTAGCTTAAAGTTAATGTTAATCATTCTTTTACGGTTTTGTTATCTAATCATACAAGAATATATTTCACCATTTTAGGATTAGTAAATTTTTTAAATTCAAAGGAATTATACAGTAATATTGACGAAACGGTAAATGACAACACAGAAGAAGAAGAAGAAGAACTTTTTCTTGAACCGTAACACACAATGGTTTAGTGAAGTTGGGGTGATCTCTGTGTTGTATCTTTTTGCATAATTGATTTCAGTATCTTCAAGTTCAGGCGTCGTGCCCACCCCACTGAGAATAGGAAATGAGTTCTCGGATAATGTACGTAATTAGAATGAATTTCTCTTTAGATCGACATGGCGGAGGTAAATACGGAGAGATCGCGAGGATCGGGGTCAGGGGGGCCATCTCCAGCTCACATCCAACAAGCGTACAACAAATTCTATCCTCAGCGATACAAGGATGAACTCTCGGAAGAGGAAAGGAAGTGAGTTGACGATAGATAGACTTCGAAGGACGAGAGTTTATTTCTTTTTTAAATGGCACTTATAGGAATTTTCGTAGATTTTTACTCGATTTTAACTCGTATATTATTCAGTTTTATTTCCTGCGCTCTCATATACAGGATGGCACAAAAGTTACGCATCATACGGATTTTCAGTGTTAACTAATATATTATTTTTTTATTTTAGGTAGGGGATGACTACAAAATTAACAATAGACAGAGGGTGAGCTTGGTTTTAATGCATGGAGTACCAGGTACTACAAATCGATGAATTGGTACAGAATTTAAATTCTGTACCGATTCATCGATTTGTAGTACCTGGTACTCCATGCATTAAAACCAAGCTCACCCTCTGTCTATTGTTAATTTCGTAGTCATCCTCTACCTAAAAGAAAAAAGAAAAAAATAATATACTAGTCAACACTGAAAATTCGTATGATGCGCGACTTTTGCGCCACCCTGTGTATATATCAATGTGCTCCAGGGTTATATAGGTGAAATATCAGGTCATCCCATAAGTAATGTTTTTTACGATAGATTAAGTTTAAACTAGTCCTACTCGGTTTAAGCATAAATTTTCCGAAGGTTATATCTAAGAGGAGATCTATCGTGTTTCGCTACATACTTTACATACCATGACCAGTGAAGACGTGTGTTTTGCTTTATGTGAACCCCTCATAAACATGGCGGTATCAGAAGAGCATATCAGGCATATAATGCTTTACGAGTTCAAAAAAGGGAATAGTGCTACTGAAGCAACGCGAAACATTCAGGACGTTTATGGCAATGATATTCTGCATGTGAGGAAATGTCAAAGATGGTTTCAAAAGTTTAGGAATGGTGACTGCTGTTTCACAGATGCAGCACGCTCTGGACGCCCTGCTGAGTTTGATGATGACCCGCTGTTAGCCGCACTTGAAGAAGACTGTTCAACAACTGTCGAAGAATTGGCCCAGAAACTCAATTCATCCCCGTCCACCATCCATCGACATTTGCAACAACTCGGGAAAGTGCCTAAATTAGGAAAATGGATGCCACATGAATTGTCAGTCGACAATTTGAGGGTGCGGGTAGACATTAGCACAGCTCTTCATTCCCGTGAACTCCAAGATCCGTTTTTGTACCATTTAGTGACTGGTGATGAAAAGTGGGTACTGTACCAGAATGTTAAGTGCCGTCGACAGTGAGTTTGTGCCGGAGAACCAGCGACACCACAGCCAAAACCAAATCTTCACCCTAGGAAGGTGTTGCTTAGTGTTTGGTGGGATAAAGGTGGTGTAATACACTTTGAAACCTTACCACACAACCAAACAATCACCGCTCAAGTCTACTTCAACAACTGGATCGATTGAACACTGCACTAAAAGAAGAGAGACCTTCTTTGGTTAATCGGAAAGGAATCGTGTTCCACCACGACAACGCACGTCCTTATACCGCTCGGATCACTTCTGCAAAAATTGAGGAGCTTGGGTGGGAAAAACTTCCACATCCTCCATACCTTGCTCCTTCAGATTATCATCTCTTCAGGAGTCTGCAAAACTATCTTGACGAGAAACAGTATACTTCTTTAGATGACCTGCACACCAGTCTTTGTACGTTTTTTGCCTCAAAACCGCCTGAATTTTATAAACATAGCATTGAAAAGCTTGTAGGACGTTGGCAGAGTGTCATTGATTCCGATGGAAAATATATACTAGATTAAAAAGTTTCAGTTGAGTTTTTTTTTTGTCCTTCAAATTCCGATCTAAAAAACGACATTACTTATGGGATGACCTGATATCTATATATATCTATATATCTATATCTCTATATTTATATCTATATATATATATATATATATATATATATATATATATATTATATATATATATCTATCTATATCTCTATTTATACATATCTATATATCTCTATATCTATCTATATATATATCTATCTCTATATATATATATATATATATATATCTATTTATATACAGGGTGGGCCGTAAGTTTCCATACATAGGAAAATTTAAATACGTGCGTCGGTATTTGGATCAGCAGTTTCCGGATGCTTGGATTGGTCGGCGTGGTCCTGTGGAGTGGCCTCCCAGATCCCCAGATCTCACCCCCCTTGATTTCTATCTTTGGGGGCACTTGAAGGCCATGGTGTATCAGGAAAAGATACGAGACATAAATCATCTAAAGGAACGTATCACCAACGCCATTACAAGCATAACGTCAACTGTGCTAATGCATGTTCATCAACAGTGGGGAACACGTATTGAAATGTGTTTTCAAAACAATGGCAACCATGTAGAGCATATTATATAAATAAAAATGGTTGTCCATAAAAAAATGTTTATTTTTCCTATGTATGGAAACTTACGGCCCACCCTGTACGTATATCTCTATATCTATATATTACAGGGTGGGCCGTAAGTTTCCATACATAGGAAAATTTAAATTATGGTCTTCACGTGCGTCGGTATTTGGATTAGCAGTTTCCGGATGCTTGGATTGGTCGGCGTGGTCCTGTGGAGTGGCCTCCCAGATCCCCAGATCTCACCCCCCTTGATTTCTATCTTTGGGGGCACTTGAAGGCCATGGTGTATCAGGAAAAGATACGAGACATAAATCATCTAAAGGAACGTATCACCAACGCCATTACAAGCATAACGTCAACTGTGCTAATGCGTGTTCATCAACAGTGGGGAACACGTATTGAAATGTGTTTTCAAAACAATGGCAACCATGTAGAGCATATTATATAAATAAAAATGGTTGTCCATAAAAAAATGTTTATTTTTCCTATGTATGGAAACTTACGGCCCACCCTGTATATCTATATCTATCTATCTATCTATATATATATATATATATATATATATATATATATATATATAATATATATATATATATATATATATATATATATATATATATATACTGTATATTGATTGATGGCATGGAAAAGGCAGTTTAATAAACAGGAACACCAGAGAAAAATAAACATCCTTCAAAGTTTAATCGGTACCAACGTTTCGGAATGCACTAATTCCATCTTCCATAATTTTAAGCTTAAGGTCAGAGCTTCCGGCAGCAAGTACGGCGAAACTAGACTGTGAAATTGGGGTATTATTGTTATTGCAAACCACCTAATTCTCTCATACGTAACCATTCACATAACAATAACCACCCAATTTCACAGTCTAGTTTCGCCGTACTTGCTGCCGGAAGCTCTGACCTTGAGCTTAAAATTATGGAATCTTTGTTCATTTATAAATTAAAACCAGACCTGAATTCTGATGAATCATCGATAGATCTGCTATGTTTTAGTTGAGGTACTTGTTTATTTTATTTATTTACATTTTAGTTTTAATGTTTTTATATTTTCCTAGCTACTTTTTATAATTATAACTTTGTTACTTTAAATTGTTATTAATTAAGCAACTTGCAATTGTAATTTGTATGTGAATTGACCTTTTATTGTTTTAGCCCTGAAGATGGAATTAGTGCATTCCGAAACGTTGGTACCGATTAAACTTTGAAGGATGTTTATTTTTTCTCCGGTGTTCCTGGTTATCTCACACACACACACACACACACACACACACACACACACACAATGTTAGCCACATTTCTTATTCGCTAAATTTTTTGTGTAGAGGAGTCGCTCTGGTTTCGTATCGAGATGAAAAGGTGGCTTCACCTGAAAATTTTGGGGTTTAAAACCGGAATTTATTTATTCCTTCTTACCTTATTTTATGACTGAATAAAATCCTTCCTTAGAAACGTTTTTGATTCGTTGCAAGAAAAGTGGCAGGGGTTAAGGGGGCGAAGCCAGGCGGATTGCGTGCGCATCTTCTTAACGTGCGCACGAAAATGGCCTTTCTTCGGAGCCACTTTGTTCCCTGCCACCACCACTTACCCCAATTACTCTGAACACACCCAACAAGGAGTGAAAAACACGCCCGTGTGGGTGGCTGTGAGCGAAGAAGCCGTCACGCTGCTGGAAAAGTCTTCCATGCAGCCAATCGTGAAGTGAGAAGACCTCTGAATTTTATCCTTGTGCTGCAATAGATCGAAAACAAAAAGCATTTGGTTCTGTTGGTTTCTAATGGTATTCAATAACCTCTCGTTTAGGTACTCCTACGGAAATGTCGTTACTTTCGGTGGGTGTCAGGAGGATTTCATGCTGGTGGTTCACACACCTGAAGAAGAGGCGTCTGTGCATCCGCCAGGGACTCACAAACTTCTCCTCTGTATGAGCAAACCGAAGGTAAGGTAGTTTTTTTTTTGCTCTTTTTACGTCAGTGTTTGTAGTATGGACGATCGTCTACAGACTTTTTTCACGATGACATAAAATACATTTGCCGAGTATTTGCTAAGTATTTTTATTATCATCCGAACAGATTTTAGAATTAACGCTTCTTATTGCGGATTACATGAACGCCCTGGGAAGGGGGGTCCCAGGAACTCCCCAAACAGGAACGCTGACTCGCCATGGATCCCACAGATCGGGTCGGGGACACCACCTGATCCCCCAGATACCTGGGGGCCAACCCGACCTACTTCAGATGACAAACGAAATTGACAAGAAAGACCCGAGGAAGAGAATGAACGTAGATTCGTCTGTCGTCTGACAAAAGGCGTGAAAAATTACGTCACTAGGAATAAATTTAATATTTTCCATTCACAATTATTTGTACATAAGAGAAGTAAAATATAAAGTATTTTTAAACGTAACTGCAAAGTTTAAACCTATATTAGGAATAGCGAATTAAAAAATAAATCTATTTTAGTGCATTCATAATCATTCATTCATTCATTCATTCATTGAAAGCGTGACAATATTTGAGTATCTTTATTTCAGTCTTTTAATTTCATGGAGAAAAATTATGGTCTAACGCGATCGCATAAATAAAGTAGACATTTTACGTCATAGCTCATGATTTATCTTATTTAATAATAATAATAATAATAATAATAATAATAATAATAATAATGGATCTTAGGAAGAAGGCAAATTTGAACTGCCGTATACGCAATAAAGGTTCTCTTTGCTTTTAGAACACGCGAAAGATCCCACTGTTTGACCATTAGAATGCATAGATATTACGTTTGGTTTACGACGTGTAGGAACAACGCTGTTTCGTAGATAGATTTGTATACATGCACTTTTTAAGGAATTCACTGTATAAGTAGAAGGTGGCCATTATTAAATGTACATTTTACATATTGAGTCATATATGTTACATACTATATATATATACACAAACTCAGAATGTTCCCTGAGAACATTATATGTTAAACACAGACCGTGCATGGAACAAGGAACTCTTCTGGGAAAATTAAATCCACTATAGTCCGAATAAGTAATGGTAAATGACAAATACCATAGTTTTTTTCCTTTTTCATGATTTTAGCCCGACGTGGGCAACGGGTCTCTCGCAGAGAGATCCCATAAATATAGCTTCCCTCACCAGCTATCTGCAAAGCAGACAGGATCCAGCTTTGGGACGTGGATCTAGGGTTTAAAGCAAACCTAGATCCCTACACTAGGTTTGCTTTAAACCCTAGATCCACGTCCCAAAGCTGGATCCTGTCTGCTTTGCAGATAGCTGGTGAGGGAAGCTATATTTATGGGATCTCTTTGCGAGAGACCCGTTGCCCACGTCGGGCTAAAATCATGAAAAAGGAAAAAACTATGGTATTTGTCATTTACCATTACTTATTCGGACTATAGTGGATTTAATTTTCCCAGAAGAGTTCCTTGTTCCATGCACGGTCTGTGTTTAACATATATATATATATATATATATATATATTTTTTTTCACGGCCTACTACTAATATAATAATACAACTCATACGTTATAATTTATGCAACAATGAATTAATGTAGTGTTTTTATGTTAGTCTAGCTTTAGTTATAACCTAGTTTTGTGTCATTTCAGTTTGAGAGACGATGAAGCTCCGACCCTAGGAACTTGTTATTAACCAAAGTATAAAGATCTTCACACATTTTCAATTCAGAGAGAATCTTTTTTAAATAAAAATTCCCAATTAAAAGTAATTTTTACTTTAATTAATAAATAGCAAGCTAATATTTTCAAGATTTTACCATTTTTTTTTATTTTTATTTAAAACGATGATGATGATGATGTACATTTAATTAAAAAGTTTTAATTTTTTGTATAATTGTAACTCTTAATTAAAACAATTACTTTTAAATGATGTGCCACTCGTTAACTAAAATACTCTTATTTTTTTAAATCTAGTCAAAAGTATGATATGCGTTTGTCGTATTAATTCATTGTATCGTTAAAGTAAACACATTATTTTCGTATTGATTGCTGTACAATTAGGTGAAAATTAACTAGGTACGATAAATTTGTTTTTTTTAATTCATTCCCGGTACCTTATCTTAGAACAAATTAAGGCTTTCTACTTCGTTAGCTTTTATAAATGGATAATTACGATTTCATTCGGGTTTCATTATTATATAATTAGAGTACTTCCTTTGGTGCTACGGCGAAACGTGTATCAAACGAGTCATTAAAGAAACCAGTCTCGATACTTCATAAAAATTTATCGTGTCATTATTATTATTATTAGTTAATTTATAGAAATGTAAATCCGATGCATTTTTATAATGGGAACCAAATATAACGAATAAAATAGTCAAATGAATGAGTATATATATTTTTTTTTTTTTTTTTTTTTTAATTAACGTACCATTTTTCTTCTTTATTATATGTATTAAAATTTTTTACATTAAGTTGTGTTATTTGTACCATTTATGTGCTACGTTGTTTCTTAGTATATTCTTTGATGTGGCGGAGTCTCGTGAGATGTGAATACGTGTCGAATTTCGAGCGTTAACCTTTTAACGACGGATGGTACCTTAAGGTCCACCAGAAATAATAATAATATAAATTGTACTACAATCCCTCGTTTCTATAAATGTTTCTACGTGTTTATATATAGATGTCATTTAGTTGTCGGGAAAGGAACCCAAAATGTGTATCATTTCAGTGATTAGTTACTAAAATATTTAGTTTTGAATAACAATAAAACCTATACGTTCTGGTAACAAGAGTGACTGCATATGCTGCGGGCTCGTTCTTAAAGGGTTAATATTGTCTGATGGGGTTCCTTAATTCCCTCTGTAATATCTAAGGTCACGACGGATGGGACTTTAGGTGGGATCCGAACCACGGGTCACTACATCATCTGCACGCACTGAACAGTCTCCCATCCAACTACTACTACTACTACCCAGACCCAATGTGGTTTAACTTCACTGATCGACGGGAAGAGATGTTACGACACTGTCCACGACGAAGCCCCTCGACTGTTAATCGTAAAGTAACGTCATGGGGCCAAGTTGGTTCTTGGAACTGAAACAAAGACTTTACGTTTCAAGTTGGGGGGTTCAGGAAGTGAATGGTTTAAAGTATTTTTGTTTCAGTGATTTGGCCTACCCTTTGGCTCAAACCAGTTTCGTTATGACGTCTTTCCTTCTTTATCTTTGTTGTCGAGTTGATGTAGAAACGTTTTCGAAAATAACTACGTGTGATACCCAATAAATCTCGCTTCAAAGAAATATTAAAAAATTTCACGATCTTTTCCGTTTGGGGGTTAGCAGCGAATTTTAATGAAAATCGGTATACTAATGTAGTTTTGGTCACTGATTTCAACATTTTTTTTTTTTTTTTTTTTTTTTTGGAGAAATGAAAAACAAACATGTTAGAGCACTTTTAATAAGTAATGTGTTTTTAACGAAAATATGACCTAACCAATCGTCAAGGGCGTTAAATTGACCTAACCAGCAAAGCTGGGCACTTGCGGTTTTTTTTTGCGGTACTGCGGTACTACCGCACTACCAAACCGGTACCGCATAACGCAGTACCGCAAAAAATGCGGTAGCGGTACTGCTGTACTTTCAGCGATCCTTTGCGGTACTGCGTTATGTGGTACCGGTTTGGTAGTGCGGTAGTACCGCAGTACCGCAGTACCGCAAAAAAACCGCAAGTGCCCAGCTTTGCTAACCAGGCATTCAATTGACAACCAGGCATTCAACTGACCTAACTGGGTATTAATTCTTGATTTTTTTTTCTGCTACTTTTACAGATCTGCCGGGATCCTTCAAAAAACGTATTTCGTAAAGTTGCACTTTTTACCGTTTAACCCAGGGGTTCCCAAACTTTTACACCAAGGACCCCTAAATATTAATATAGTTATAGTTAATATAGTTAATGTTACTATTTTTCCAAAAGCTTAGACACCCCCTGGAAGCTTCCTACAGACCCCTGGGGGTCTGTACAGACCACTTTGGGAATCCCTGGACTTTAACCGACGCTTTTGGCAACGAAAGAACTGGGTATTTTTATCAAAGGAACATGCTTCCCCACACAGAGCACTTTTTCATAAACAGTAGCAGTTTGTGACTGGTTAAATTTAACACAATCCTCTGTAACTAGTTTAAGCTAGTTAAAACACACATTAATTATTTAAAGTGCTCTAACATGTTTGTTTTTTCATTTCTCCAAAAAAAAAAAAGTTATTTTTGAAATCTGACCAAAACTACATTATTATACCGATTTTCATTAAAATTCGCTGCTAGCCCCCAAACGGAAAAAACCCAAAATTCAAATAAATGTTCAGTCGTTTCATTTTCATTCATTCATCTTTTTCCAAACTATCTTAAAATAAACACAAACTAAATGGAAGGTTCCTATCATTACAATATGCTGCTTATATGTGCCTGGATTATTCCAAATAAGAGGAAAGGTTTTCATGCGTACTTCAAGGTTAAACAGTTACCCTCTAATCTTTTTCCTTTTTAAGCATTCACTCAACAGGATGTTCAGTGAACCTCCGTCCACAATGGCGAAGACAGGAATGAATTTTCATCATAAACTATTAATTAAATATAATAATAATAATTAGTGATGGATCGAGTGGTCGGTTTTTCACAACCGCGGTTGCGGTTGTGTTTGCGGTTGTCGAACCGCGGTTGCGGTTATCATATACTAGGAAAAATGCGTAATTATTAACTGGATTTAGCCACACTTGGTACATAATATATACTAAATAGTATTTATTTAGTAAATACCTTATGTTGAACACAAGTTTTGCAATACACCGCTACCGCTATTTGTGTGTTGCAAAACTTGTGTTCAACATAAGGTATTTACTAAATAAATACTATTTAAATGAAGTATATTCTAAACTTATATAGCTATTATGAAAGAATAGGTCAAATTAATTAAAACCATATTTTGCACTGTTGGTTTACGTCGTCGTCGTCGTTGGCCTAGGCAAGCTACGGCTTGGGACCGTAGCGCATCTATCCGGTATAGGTTAACCTGGATGATGTAGCCATAAGCACTGCCGCTAGTTAAGTGCCAACCAGTGATTATCTCACTAGCCGTATTGAGTCCGTTAGGCGAAACTGCGACAGTACCAAAGGTGGAAAATATAACCTTTGGTTTTCTATTATTTATTTGTAAAATGGACATGGTATTAGATTAAAATAAATATTTGAATATAAATAATTAACTGACAATTGTGATATATAATTAATTATGTTTACATACAATAAAATAATATAGTATACATAAAATTAGTATTAATGTGGTTCACAATTGAATTATAATGGGGTAACTAATTTAAAATGAATTTATACTATTCCGAAATTCAAGACGGTAAAATTAACATTTAACTTGAAACTAAAATAAGAGTATTCACTACACACTCCCCCACCAGAGAGGAAGTTCAAAGAGTTCCGAACGACACAGATTTCCGCTGAACCTTTTTGGTAGCTACTTGTACCTCACTTAAGGTTGATTCCAAAAACGCAGGCTTAAGACGATCGATAGAAACCTTGTCGACCTTGGAACCGCGCTGGATGAGAAATGATTTGCGCGTACGTCGGAGAACTTCATAGGGCCCGTCATATGGACATTGGAGAGGCCGTTTTGGGACAGGTACACGAACGAAAACGTGGGTACAAGATTGGAGGGCTGGGGAAACAAAGATGTTCTGTTGGCTAGTCAATCGAGGGGGAACAGGCTGAAGGGACTGCATGTGAGAGGAAAGTGTTTGAGCGAATTCCGTAGGATCACATGACTTATCCCCTGCAGTGAAGTAGCCACCTGGTAGCCGCAGTGTTGTTCCATAGACTAGTTCAGCCGCTGTAGTCTTCAGATCACTCTTAAATGCAGAGCGAATACCAAGCAAAACGAGTGGAAGCTTATCCATCCAATGGGAGTCTTCGTGACACATAAGGGATGACTTCAGCTGGCGATGGAAGCGTTCGACGAGGCCGTTAGCTTGCGGATGATACGCACAGGTATGCGCATGTACTGTACCCAACAAGCTGGTAAACTTCTTCCAAAGCGAAGACTCAAATTGGCGACCTTGGTCAGTGATGACTTTTGTCGGCAATCCAAATCGTGATACCCATCCATGAAGAAAGGCTCTTGCAACAGTGTCCGCTTGGATATCAGGAAGTGGGATGGCTTCAGGCCACCTGGAAAAGCGGTCGAGACAGGTGAGCAGATAACGTTGGCCTTGAATCACTGGAAGAGGGCCAACAATGTCTACATGAATTACCTCAAATCGCTGGGATGGGGGCGGAAATGCGTCAAAGGGGGACCTGGTGTGCCTTTGGACTTTGGCACGCTGGCAGGCAAGGCACGTTTTGGTCCAATGTTTGACATCCTTGCGCATCGAGGGCCAAACAAAGCGAGAGGTAACCAGGTGTTGCGAAGCACGGATACCAGGATGGGAGGGCTTATGAAGATCCGTGAAGACTGCTTGTCTGTGACATGGAGGGACATAAGGGCGAATAGCAGCTGTTGATACGTCGCAATAGAGGGGCACAGACAATCCTGGCATACTCATTTTCTTGAGGGAAAGTGAGTGAGTGGAGTCTTCTCTGAGCAGGTCTTGTAGTTCCGTATCCTTATCTTGATCCTGTGCAATAGCATTCCACAGTGTAGAGCTGAGGGTAACAGAAGTAATCTCTATTCTTGAGAGTGCATCCGCTGGAGTGTTCAAGACACCTTTGATGTGGCGGATATCTGTGGTAAATTGCGAGATATAATCGAGTTGCCTGATGACTCTGGGAGAGTGGTTACAGCTGTTTTTATTGAAGACAGTGACCAAAGGTTTGTGGTCGGTAAAAACACAAAACTCTCGGCCTTCAAGGAAATGTTGAAAATACTTCACGTTTAAGTAAATAGCAAGAAGTTCACGTCCGAAAGCACTATAACGCGTTTGGGCTGGCTGCAGCTTTTTCGAGTAAAACGCGATGGGTGCTTGTTGACCGTTAATGGTTTGTTCCACCCCACCGATCGCAACATCTGAGGCATCGACCGTCAGAGTTAGGGGGGCATCACTGATAGGAAATGACAGAGACAATGCACTATTGATAGCATTTTTGGCATTGTCGAACGCCTGTAAACTATCGCTACACCATACCAATTTCGTTACCTTGCGTTGTGTGTGATCATAGCGTGTAGAGGAGCAAGAACACTGGCACAGTTTTTAATGAACTTGTGGTAATAATTTACCAAACCTAGAAACCGACGTAACTCACGCTGATTATTCGGCATAGGGTAATTTTTTATCACTTCACACTTGTCCTGAAGGGGGGTAATTCCGTGCTGCGAAATCGTGTGACCAAGAAATTCCAAGGTTGGCTGTGCAAACACACACTTAGATGCATTAATAGTAACACCGTATTGTTCTAAGCGTTGAAAGAGGAGTGAAAGATGTTCCTTATGTTCCTCTTCCGTTGAGCTGGCCACAAGCAAATCATCGATGTAGGCATAAACAAAGTCTAAGCCTCTGGTGACCTCATCTATAAACCTCTGAAAGGTTTGCGCAGCATTCCGTAGCCCGAACGGCATCTTCACAAATTCGAATAACCCAAATGGTGTACAAACTGCAGTCTTGGGAATATCCGAAGGCTCTACGGGAATGTGGTGGAAAGCCTTAACGAGGTCTATTTTACTGAAGATAGATTTTGGTGGAGAAGAGAAGTAAAGTCTTGGACATTTGGTACCGGATATCGGTCCGGGATGGTTGTCGAATTCAAAAACCGGTAATCCCCACATGGTCTCCAGTCTCCTGACTTCTTCTGGACCAGGTGTAGGGGAGAGGACCAACTGCTTTTGGAAGGTCTTATTATCCCAAGATCCAGCATAAGCTGGAATTCGATTTGGCAGCTTTCAGTTTGTCCGGGGCAAGACGTCTGGGTTTTGCAAACACAGGGGGACCTTTTGTTGTAATGTGATGGGTAATGGTGTGCTTAATGGTATCACCCATCTGCATAGGTTGAAGAATTCCTGGATATCGCTGGAAAAGGCACTGGTACATGGAATTAGGGGGAACGAGGGAAAGTGCAGAGTTAGAGGCGTCCGGAAGGGCAACCTGTTTGGCAAGAACAGAAAGCAGTGTGGCCTGGTCGCATAAACGTCGCTTGTCAAGATCCACCAGGAGTTTGAAATGCTGGAGGAAGTCAGCGCCGATTATGGGATGCCGCACTTGAGCACAGATGAAAATCCACTTGAAGGATCGGTGAAGGCCCAAGTTTAGTTCACGCGACTGAGTACCGTACGTGGGTATGCGTGAACCGTTAGCAGCGTATAGAGGCGGAGATTCCGAGTGCGTATGACCAGATTTTTGAGGGAATACACTGACTGACGCTCCGGTATCAACCAAGAAATTGACACCAGAGTTCCTGTCCTTTATGAATAACAGGTTGGCAGTGCGAGTACTAGACGCCATTAGGACTCGCTGCTGGGGTTTTCCGACGAAAAATTGCAAGGGG
This sequence comes from Bathynomus jamesi, assembly GCA_023014485.1. NCBI lineage: Eukaryota > Metazoa > Arthropoda > Malacostraca > Isopoda > Cirolanidae > Bathynomus > Bathynomus jamesi. Next base: position 48,734 of record JAJOZX010013870.1, read on the forward strand.
AGATGCACTTCCTAGCCTTCTTTCCAAATTTCGAGTGGTAGAAGCAGATCTTCCCGGAACTCGAACGATGCCTCTTCGTAAATCTTGACCGAGAATGGCTTCTTTGCCGTTGATTTTGTAGCAGAGAACAAACGTGGTTGAGTTGTTGACTTAACTCTTCCACTTTCAACTCCAGTTCCGATTGTGTGTTCACGTTGTTGACCGGAGCTGTGTCAATCTCCACTACTTTGTCGGCAGTTTCTGCTAGTTTATCAACTGGAGTAGCAGGATCCATAGTGGCCAAGACACGCTGAGCTGATGGAGGAAGTTTCTGCAAGAACAACTGTCTAAAGATGTCCTTATCGAAGGTTTGTGCGCGTTCGCCTAGAGCGCACTGCATAGCCCTCAGCATTTGAGTGGGCTTACGGTCTCCAAGTTCTTCTTTTGAGATTAACTGATGTAGTTTCTCACGCTCGGAGACAGTGGTGCGGCACAGGATGGCAGACTTCAGATCGTTGTATGGGTCCTCACTCGTGGAAGTAGATACGATGACGTCACGGACTTCAGAGATGATGCTCGCTGGTAGAGAGGACAAAACATGATCGTATTTCGTCCTGCTAGCGGTGATCCTTCCCAAGTTGAATTGTGATTCCACTTGGTGGAACCAAATAAATGGATCACCCGGCCAGAAGACGGGGAGCTTTACGCTCAAGTGGGAGATGGCACCAGCGTCGTCAGGCATCTTCTCCTATGCTTGCTAACGTACAAGCAAGACGACAAGTTCCCAACGAAGGAGTGGAGGTTGAGACGAGCGCAGGCACAGAGCGCACGGGCAGGGGTGAGGGGCAGAGGGCACGAGCGACATTACAGTCTGGTCCTAGTCGTTCGGGTAGAAGGGGGTGATGGGCACGAACGACATTACAGTCTAATCCTAGTCGTTCGGGTAAAAGGGGTAATCCAGCTCCGGGGGTCACCAATTGTTGGTTTACGTCGTCGTCGTCGTTGGCCTAGGCAAGCTACGGCTTGGGACCGTAGCGCATCTATCCGGTATAGGTTAACCTGGATGATGTAGCCATAAGCACTGCCGCTAGTTAAGTGCCAACCAGTGATTATCTCACTAGCCGTATTGAGTCCGTTAGGCGAAACTGCGACAGTACCAAAGGTGGAAAATATAACCTTTGGTTTTCTATTATTTATTTGTAAAATGGACATGGTATTAGATTAAAATAAATATTTGAATATAAATAATTAACTGACAATTGTGATATATAATTAATTATGTTTACATACAATAAAATAATATAGTATACATAAAATTAGTATTAATGTGGTTCACAATTGAATTATAATGGGGTAACTAATTTAAAATGAATTTATACTATTCCGAAATTCAAGACGGTAAAATTAACATTTAACTTGAAACTAAAATAAGAGTATTCACTACAGCACTAAGTGTGTTACCAGGATGAGGGACGAGGACCCATCGCACTGTTCATCCCACCTACCACTTTCCCCAGCCTCCACCCATTGGAAAGTTATGGATTATTATTCATTTGAAAAACTGATGTCAAACTTAATGACAGGCAGTGTGAATTTCAAGAATAATATTTTTGCTGCATTTTCACCTTTCAAGCGGCAACGCCTCTCATCGTACAACGTTCCCGCTCCACGCATAAGGAGACCCATCATTTTCTTTTTAAAAAAAGAAATATTTCTAATTAACCTAAAATTAAAATTAACTAAGCTTTTACAACCGCAACCGCACTTATGGAACGGCGGTTGCGGTTACGGTTGCGGTTGTGAATTTTTGTGCGGTTGTAGTGCGGTTGCGGTTATTCGATCCATCACTAATAATAATACTTATTCAGAAAGAACACATTACATAAGATATACGCATAGGCCCTGACGCGGTCCGGTGCTAGTGTAACCAACCAACATTATTCCTGAAGACTTCAAATTAGCTAACGTCACGCCCATTTTTAAAAAAGGCGACCGCACAGTAGCTAGCAATTATAGGCCTATTAGCTTAACGTCAATTGTCGGTAAACTTTTGGAATCCGTAGTTAGGGATCGTATCATCGATCACTTAGAAAGTCGCGATTTGATCAGTAGTAGTCAGCATGAGTTTCGACGCCATAGATCTTGTTTAACTAATTTGTTAGAATTTTATAACGAAATAGTGCACGAATACGATAGGCATAGAGCGACTGACTTATTTATTTAGATTTTAAAAAAGCGTTCGATACAGTTCCGCATAGAAGATTAACTGCGAAGGTTAAAGCGCACGATATACGCGGTCAGGTAGCTAACTGGTTAGAGAAATGGCTTCGTGCTAGGAGACAGAGGGTCGTTGTTAATGGTAGTGAATCGGGGTGGTTGGATGTAGGTAACGGTGTCCCACAGGGTTCAGTGGTAGGCCCATTGCTATTCGTAATTTACATTAATGACATAGATGTAGGATTCACTAGCAACGTGTCAAAATTCGCGGACGATACTGAAATAGGCGGGAAGGTTGTTAACGAGGACGATAGAAATAGGCTCCAAGACAACGGAAATAGGATTATGGAGTGGACGGATAAGTGGCAGATGCAATTTAACGTTGACAAATGTAAAGTTCTGCGTGTAGGTTCTGTAACAATAATTACACGTACACGATGGATGATAGAGAGTTAGCGAGCGTTGACGAAGAAGTAGATTTAGGCGTACGCGAATCTAAGGATTTAAAAGTTAGGAACCAGTGCCTGGAGTCTTGCGCAAAAGCTAATAGAATATTACGCTTCATAGTGCGTAATTTCGAATTTAAATCGAAGGATATTATATTGCCCCTTTACAAGTCCCTAGTCAAGCCTCATTCAGAATATGCCGTTCAGTTTTGGTGCCCATATTTGCGTGAAGATATTGATAGGTTAGAAAGGGTTCAGCGTCGCGCCACGAAACTAATTCCGTCATTGCGCAACAAGCCTTATGAAGATAGGATTAAAGAGTTAGACTTGCATTCACTCGAAACTAGGAGATTAAGGGGGAGAGCTTATTGAAGTTTTCAAAATCGTTAATAAAATCGATAACGTAAATTTTGATAAACTGTTCACTTTCGATAATAGCAATATTCGTAATAACGGATTTAAATTGCGTGGCAGACGTTTCATTGCTAATATCGCTAAAAATTTCTTTACGTTTAAAGTAATTAATAAATGGAATAATCTTCCCGCACCCGTCGTGAACTCTACCAGCGTTAATGTGTTTAAGAACCGTTTAGATAGGCATTTTAAAAATATTAACATTGTTTAATATAATAATAAAACAATTAGTCACAGGAGCGCTGGGGGTGGTGATCGAGGATGAGTCTGTTGACGACTAATGCCAGCTTGTGACATGCCAGCGTGTGATATGCTAGCAAAAAAAAAAAAAAAAAAAAAAAAAAAAAAAAAAAAAAAAAATTAGCCTAACACGAACTTAGATGTAGCTCGTAGTGTAAACTAACCCACCTTATTTTTTTTTCTCTCCTTATTTGCATGTCTGTAACTCTCTTCGTTGCATGTCTGTAGTTTACATGGAATGATAGTGTGAGTTAAGAATGTGTTACATGGTTTGTAATGCGTTCTTATTTTACTTCTTTTCATCTTCCACCCCTTTCCGGCAGAGTGGGCTGCATCCTCTACCTCCCTATGGAGTGGAGGACCGGTCTGCAACAGTTGGAAATATTCTCTTCGACTATTTTTCCGACTTGTTGGCAGTGGCCGGCGGATGATGATGATGTCCTCCTTTTTCTTTTTCTGAATGAATTTTAACCTACGAGTGATAGGTTTTGCTACTTACTTAACCTCATATTCTCTTCTTTTAACGCCTTACTTTCTTCTTTCTCTCGGGCTAACCTTAGAGTGGATCTTAGGGTCTATGTTAGTTTTAGCTTCTGTAGATCTGTAGATCACATCCATATAGGTTTACACAATGTTGATATTAACGTTTAATTTTGTATTTCTAGTGACAAGTAGTTTAATTACAGTATTTTTAGCTGAATATGCCGTTCGGAAGCATGATAGCTTTTCAGGCAAAAATCTTTGCGATTTATTTCTATTTTTACAAAGGAAAATAAGAAATATACCGTAAATATCAGGTCATCCCATAAGTAATGTCGTTTTTTACGATAGATTAAGTTTAAACTAGTCCTACTCGGTTTAAGCATAAATTTTCCGAAGGTTATATCTAAGAGATCTATCGTGTTTTGCTACATACTTTACAGACCTTGACCAGTGAAGACGTGTGTTTTGCTTTATGTGAACCCCTCATAAACATGGCGGTATCAGAAGAGCATATCAGGCATATAATGCTTTACGAGTTCAAAAATGGGAATAGTGCTACTGAAGCAACGCGAAACATTCAGGACGTTTATGGCAACGATATTCTGCATGTGAGGAAATGTCAAAGATGGTTTCAAAAGTTTAGGAATGGTGACTGCTGCTTGCCAGATGCAGCACGCTCTGGACGCCCTGCTGAGTTTGATGATGACCCGCTGTTAGCCGCACTTGAAGACCGTTCAACAACTGTCGAAGAATTGGCCCAGAAACTCAATTCATCCCCGTCCACCATCCATCGACATTTGCAACAACTCGGGAAATGCCAAAGTTAGGAAAATGGATGCCACATGAATTGTCAGTCGACAATCTGAGGGTGCGGGTAAACATTAGCACAGCTCTTCATTCCCGTGAACGCCAAGATCCGTTTTTGCACCATTTAGTGACTGGTGATGAAAAGTGGATACTGTACCAGAATGTTAAGCGCCGTCGACAGTGGGTTTGTTCCGGAGAACCAGCGACACCGCAGCCAAAACCAAATCTTCACCCTCGGAAGGTGTTGCTTAGTGTTTGGTGGGATAAAGGTGGTGTAATACACTTTGAAACCTTACCACACAACCAAACAATCACCGCTCAAGTCTACTGTCAACAACTGGATCGATTGAACACTGCACTAAAAGAAGAGAGAGCTTCTTTGGTTAATCGGAAAGGAATCGTGCTCTACCACGACAACGCACGTCCTCATACCGCTCAGATCACTTTTGCAAAAATTGAGGAGCTTGGGTGGGAAAAACTTCCACATCCTCCATACCTTTCGCCTTCAGATTATCATCTCTTCAGGAGTCTGCAAAACTATCTTGACGAGAAACAGTATACTTCTTTAGATGACCTGCACACCAGTCTTTGTACGTTTTTTGCCTCAAAACCACCTGAATTTTATAAACATGGCATTGAAAAGCTTGTAGGACGTTGGCAGAGTGTCATTGATTCCGATGGAAAATATATACTAGATTAAAAAGTTTCAGTTGAGTTTTTTTTTTGTCCTTCAAATTCCGATCTAAAAAACGACATTACTTATGGGATGACCTGATATAATTAGTAGAAAATAAAATAAAGTTGCACTTAGTTAATTCTGTCATTACAAATGAAAACTGAAATTATCTTCGAAATAATAGAGAAGGAAGAGGTGGACAATACGATACGATAATAAATAGTAATAGAAAAGAAAAATGGTAAACAATACGGTAAACAGAACATACTGAAATATTATTAATAATTAATTTCTATTATTACAAATTAGAATTGATACAATCTTAAAATTACAAAAATACAGATAAATGAGGCACATTTTAACTATGGCCTAATATAATGGAAATTTTTAACATAATTTATGCAACTTGTGATTACACCCAATTTAAGATTGTGAATTTTGCATATAGTGTACTGTACAGGGTGTCCCAGACTTAACTATCTATTTCAATGAAATCGGACAAATTTAATAAAAACTGACATAATTTTGTGTTTATTACTAAATTATGATACAAAAACAAATAGATTTATAAATCATAAGTCAAAACTTTATTGAGAAGTTTCAACATGTGCACCGTCTGTATCTCTGCAAATTTCAAATCTATCCTCAGCGCTGCGAAACACATTTTGAAGCATTTCAGGTGTTATCTCCCGCACTGCCAACTGGATGCGTTCTTTAAGTTCAGCTAAACTATTGATCTTTTGGCGATAAACCTTTGTTTTTATGAAACCCCATGCAAAGAAATCCAGGGGTGTCAAATCCGGAGAACGCGGAGGCCAAGGTCGAGGTCCTCCACGTCCAATCCACCGATTCGGAAGGCATCTGTTGAGGTATTCTCGAACAATTAGAGCATAATGACATGGTGCTCCATCTTGTTGAAACAACATTATCAAGAATGCCATCATCAAGAAGCTGTGGTTCGAGAAACTGCTGAAGCATATCTAGGTAGACGGTACCTGTTACAGTTGCTCCGCAAAGAAGAATGGGCCATAAATTTTGGATTTGGTCATTCAAGCCACACGTTAACTTTTGGAGAGTCTCTTTGCCATTCTAAAAATAAAACTATGAAAAACTATGAAAAAATTATGAAAATAAAATTATGAAAAAAATTTAGAAATTTATACATTTTTAACACATATTAAACATGATAAACATAAATAAAAGTGTGTTTTTAAAAAATTTGACCGATTTCATTGAAATAGATAGTTAATTCTGGGACACCCTGTATAATAGGTGATTTTCTTTGTTTAGTAATATTTACAAGTTGCAATATACATGCATATATATACACACGTACAGTAAAAGGAGTTAATAAAATGTTTTTTTAGTGATTTGTGAAATGAAATTAATGATGGTGCTTGTCTGATATTTATAGGTATAGCGTTCCAGATATCTGCCCCTTTGTAGGGGAGAGCATTTCCTGCAATTTGCATTAAATAATTTGGTTTATGTAGGAAATTATTGGGAAGTCTTGTATTGAAAGTTAAGGCTCCCCGCCAGTTGGAGAACTAAAGAACCTTAGTGGTAAACTAAACTTATTCAAGACAATAGAATTTCAAGTAAAAAAAATATAATTACATAAAAAAAAATTATTTTGCAAAGTGTACATTCTTGTGTGGCGACCCAAGGTAGGGGTTGTACATTAAGTTCATCTTAAGTACACTATAATTTTGGTGCACTATAACTACGATTATAATTACCAATTAATTCGTATTAAGCTGTCACAGCTAATTACAGTAAATTAATCAGTTAATTACAATTTTATCAAATTGTTAATGATATGTCTGATACAGTACTTAAGTAATCTGTACAACTTGAAAATTGAGAGAGGAATTAATTTATTTAATAACAAAGTTCATAATTTAGTATAGTACATTACTTAATTCGGATCACCTGAAGATCAGGGCCCCCAGCCTTCTTTAGTTAGCTTTATAAGGTTAACTAACGAAAATATCACAACCTACCTAACCAATCGTCAAGGGTGTACAGTTGACCTAACGATTGGTTAGGTTAAGTCGTGATATTTTCGTTAGTTAGCCTTATAAGGCTAACTAAAGAAGGCTGGGGGCCCTGATCTTCAGGTGATCCCTTAATTCCGACGTATGTCACTATAGAAGAAATAAAAGGAAAAGAATTAGGGAGACACGGTAATAGAGAGCGAGTGAAACAGTATATAAATATGTAGCGACAGAGATGCCTTCAGATACTTTCGCGATTTCCATACAACCACGACCAAAATGACGTCACATCGCTAGACTCGCTCAAGGCTTCCCTCTGCCCTGTACACATCACACCTTAACCTCGTTATAAGGGACTCCCGGGCACGAGGCCTCGATCGCATCTCACCTCGTTCTTCAATCTCCAGTGACACGAGAGCTCTCACCACGTAGCAACATGCAACAGGTCCCATTGGCCTGGTGTCATTCACCTAACTTTATATATAGTAAAGACTTTCATTACCTCGCGCGTTATTATAATATTGAAGTCTTTATTCAATTGCACATTTATGACATTTCAATACAACTTTTATTCAAACAACTGCAACGTTTATTTGTTTCACTTAAATCTCTTTTGTTTGATAAAGGAAGAAACTCACTTATTAATTTTCTTAATTAATAACATTATTTGATCTGAAAAGATCAATAGTGACCCCAGCCTCAAGCAATCATTATTATTAGCATTAACAGTAATCATTAACCTAATAATTAGCATTCTGATTAACATTATTATAGTGCCAGTGAAGTCCTATAAATATATACAATAATACAGTACTTGTTAAGTTATTCGACGTTCGGAAATGGAACAAGATAAATGAGTAAGAAACTAAAAACAAGGATTTTAACCGTACTGTATTAAATGTGAATGCATAATCTGATAAAAATTTAGGGATGGAGGATTAGATTTTATTTTTATTTACACATTTATTTACACTGGCACATTTTATTTTTATTTACAAGTGTAAGAACAAAATCATTAATTTGCAAATGGGTAAATAGATATTTTGTAACTCATCAAGAAATCCACTCGTATCAGACCAGAAATAGATCAAAGCTTGTTATACCTCAATTTAGATTGTCTTCATCTCAAAAACTACCCATTTTCATTGGATTGAAACTATGGAATGACTTGCATGCCGATATAAAAAATATTGTGAATGTGAATTTGTTTAAAACCAAGTTGAAATCCCGATTAATAATGGCATACTAACAAAAATCTCGGATTAATGTCCACTAATATTGTTTAATATTGTCCATTAATATTGTTTAATATTGTAATACATGTTTTAACTATCAATAATACTTATTTACTTAATTTATTTATTATTAATTTATAACAACTAGCTGCTTATTTTTAATAAGAGCCCAGTAAAGCCTAAATCTTAAGGGCCAAATTAAATAAAATAAATAGTCGAGCTTCACAATTATTCATGTCATTGTAAATTGAAATTTTTTTTAATTTTATTATTGTTAACAAAGGTTATTCTATCTATCTATCGATCTATCTATCTAGATGCATGATGATAACAATTAATTATAATTAATTCCATAACAGATGGAAAATGGGGACATGGAAAATATTCTGATGAAAATCTAAAAAAATCTAAACCGTTGATCGTCTTGTTCATACTTTAAGGGAATAATTAACACAATATTAACTCGATGCCAAATGTGAAATTAGCTTCCTCCCAAAACTATTAATTAAACTATGTCGCTTCATTTACAACAAATAACCTTTCCTTTGGTTAACCTTTGGTTAGCTTCCGCCCGAATTGTTGTTCATTCTGACGAAGGTCAAGCTTTTCACTCCACCTTAGACCTACAGTTTAACGTGGAATCCGAACCACGCCCCATCAGCAGCTCAGCGTCTTAACCACTAGGCCACCTAGGGTACCCATTTATCTACCAACCACTTTCTTTATCGTGTGGAAGGATGAACAGCTGGGTTTTGCTGCGCGCCGGCTACCATCGGGTCTCGATCCCGGGGCCGATGGATTTGTAGTCAGCGACGCTAACCACTACACCACCGAAAAAAATATTACCGAGGCCAAATTGCAAATAATTGTGCGTTGACTTTAATTTACTGTAATATTTATCACAAAGTATGCAATATCATACAAACGTAAAATTTTGAAAAAGCATAAATAATTAATTAGTAATGACTGTACAGTATGCTACGGAAATTATATATAGCAGATATTTTATCTTTTTTTCTTTATCCTGTGCACTAAAATATCATATCTATAACTATATATCTATCTACTGTATATACAAATATATAATGTGTGTGTGTGTGTGTGTGTGTACGTAGGCAACTAGGCATAAGTGAGGTCCAGTGTGTGATAACTCAGATGTAGTAGGGTAAATTTTGTTTTGTGAAGTAACACTTTTGGTACCTCGAGATGTTAAAAAATTTATATAAAAAATCTATAAACATTTTTAATGTCGGAAAAAAGATATTTTAGTCCTGATTAGATTAGGTTATTCAAGTCTGGTTAGGTTAGGTTAGGTTAATTAGCTTTTTAGATATAAGCGGTACTTCGCTTATGCGGAGATGCGCATACATGTGTGTGTGTGTGTGTGTGTGTGTGTGTGTATCAAATTTTAGTATGTAACTTACCCATCTTCCATCAACTGTAAACTCAAAATTGCAAAATTATATTTTAAATTTTTTTTAAGAGAATTGTCTAACTTTGTCGTAACTCGTCAGTCTTTCAGTTTCCTTTTAACCAGGGCTGTGGAGCTGGCACCAAAATCTTAAGCTCCAGCTCCGGCTCCGGCTACAGCATTTTCAAATTTCTGGCTCCAACTCCGGCTCCAGCATTTTTTTTATGCCCAGCTCCGGCTCCGGCTCCGGCTCCGGCTCCGGCTCCTCTCACCATATATTAATGATTGATAAATCTCTTGAAATTGTACCTTGCTACTCATAGGCCATAGCAGGCAGCCACACAAAACATTTCATCACCATCACATGATTCATCAGGCTACTTTTTAAAATTTAGACCAAAGCCTGTTGCAGCTATTAATCTAAATTCTAATGACTATAGCTATGCCTTTGTGGCTTTTTTTATCATTTATTAATAATAATATTACCTACACCTTTCATGATAAAAAAAAAATGTTTTACAAAAAGACAAAAAAAAAACCTTATTCGTTTGTATTATAGAATGTTTATTTGGAAAATGTAGCCTTTTAAAAAAAATTTAAATAATTTTTATTACTTTTTATACATCTTCATTACATGCCTGTCCTCAGAAATAAAATGGCTTCTGCTAAGTCATCTTTCATTGATGCTCTTAAATCAGATTTTACTATTCTCAGTGCTGAAAAGAGGCGTTCTACACTGACTTGTGTGGGTGGTAGAGCTGATACAATACTAGCTACATTCCTTATAATCTTTGGATATAAGGGTATGACATCGTCAACTGTCAGTTTAGAGGAGCGGTTGTATTTTTCTACTTCCTTTAATTCAGCATAGAATTCTTGCTTGAATTTGGTTATTTTCATCTGTGGAGGATTCTTTAATTCTACTTTGAGACGTTTTGCATTTGATCTATCTATTCTGTCCAAATATTTTGTGAAATCTTCATCATCATTTGAAGAGGATGATTGGTTGGTAATGTTGCTATCCTCTTCATTCTGGGCGTCTGGTTTTTCAGATACCAGCTTTTCCATGCGCAATGCAATGTCATAGAGGGCCTCTTTTCCTTTAGCTTTTTGATCTTCATTTAATAGAACTCTGTTCATTGGGTCTATGTAAACAGCAGCTAATACAATTGCATTTTCTAATAGTAATACCTCTCTTTTCTTCATCGAAGAAACAATTCCCTCAGCAAGTAGTCCTCCTGTTTGATTGAGACGAAATATTAATTCTTTCCATGCCAACAAGAATTCACCAGAAGTTAATTCTTCTGTTTGAAACTTTTTAGTGACAGCAAAAGGGTAACGAAGCAGAACTTCTAATTGGGTCAATTGCATCCATTCATTTTCAGTTAATGAGACATTTTGATTTGCCAGGTCTTCAAGATGTGGTTTCAGATCAAGCAAACGCTTAATCATCAAATAGGTGCTGCCCCACCGAGTATCTTGATCTAAAATAGCTCCCATACCTGAATGTTTCTTCACAATGGAGTCTATTTTTGGTATTCTGGCTGCAGTGGCTACCTGTCTGAACTTGCTGATCATAGTTGCTACATGTCGTTCTTTTAATCCATCCCTTATCGCTAACTGCAATGTATGCACAACACAGCGCGTGTGTTGAATATGAGATAGCATAGTGGCTTCTTCAGCAATATCATCTAGAACTTCATCATCTTGTTCTGTCACTATCATTTCATTTGCAGAATCAATTTCAGAAATGTCATCTTCATTTTCCATTATTTCCTTAGTAACTGTCCCTCTATTTAGTTTTCAATAGTGCTTAGCATATTCGAAGCATTGTCAGTGACAATACATAGAACTTGTTCTTTTTTATTTTAAAATCTTGTAAGGCAGTTTCGACTAACTTAGAAAGATATTCACTGGTGTGATGTGCATGTGTATTCCTTACTGCCAGTGTCCGAGTCACCTTTTTATTGTTGTCATCTATATATCTCACATTAATGGCAAAATAATTAACTCTATGGCGAGTGCATCCATCCATTTTGAGGAACACAAAGCGCTCCTTAAGAGTTCTTTGAAGTTCCTCCTTTTTGTGTGTGGCATCTTCAATCACAATCTTTCTAATGCTATTTCTATCCAAAGAAACTTGGAGTTTACTGGCCATTTCTCCATTAAGACCTAAAAAAGCTGGTGTTGAGAAAAAAGATAAAGGTATACTATTTTTTACCACCATTTCTATGATGTACTTCTTGAATTTATCTGAGGTCATATTTACAGTTAACTTTATTACTAGGAAAGAAACTTGTTAATGGTGACATTTGCAATTGTCCCCCAGGACAAATTTTACTTTTAGTTGAGGTGGATGCTTGACTTGCTTCACTGTCTTTCTTATTAACAATTTCTAAAATTTTTGGATGAAATCGTTGTAGATGTCTTTTTAAATTTGATGTCTTGCCAGTCTGGGTTGGTACTTTTGTATCATAGCTTGTACAAGAACTAATTTTAGTTTCACATAATTGTTCATCATTATTTTCTTTCTTACAGTGACAAATGAAATATTTTCCATCTGTAGAAACTGTGAAGTATTCAAATAATGCGGACTTTGTTTGACTTTGAGATCTAGTTGTCATTATGAAAGGGCTCAAAAAAAGAAGAATGAAACTTAATATTTTCAATTTTTAAAAATTAAGCTTACTAGTTTAAGTTTCTAAAAATTAACACATTTCCTGAAAAAAATTAAGTCCAATTAGAAATCATTCAAAATAAAAAAAAAATAGCATAAAAAAGTTTGTATCTAAATATGAACACACTGTATTGGGCTGGAGCCGGAGCTGACACATTTTTTATCAGCTCCAGCTCCAACTCCAGCTCCAGCTCCAGCTTCCCAAAAATAACTGGCTCCAGCTCCAGCTCCAGCTCCACTCACCAAAATTGCTTCAAGCTCCAGCTCCTGGCTCCGGCTCCAGCTCCAGCTCCACAGCCCTGCTTTTAACCCATAAGTACATAAGTAGAACCCGGATGTTTAGGCACTAAAAACCCTTAAGGCAGGCAGGCAAATATGCAAACTAAACAATCAAAATAGGAAGTAAAACCCCGCAAAAGGGCATTTATAAATTTGCTTTCAAGAAACATTTAATCTAGAAAAATACCTTTATGTACGCATAATACATATTACAACGCCCTCAGTGAACAAAACAGTAGGTAATGCGAATATTAGTTACACATAACAATAATAATTTCATTTCCAAAAATAAAGTTTAATATAGAATAATACCATTATACACGTATAAATAATACATATTACAACGCCATTATAGTGAACAAAACAATAATGACAAGGATTTAAAATTCGAAAAATATTTCATATAAAATAATACTATTATGCACGCTCAGTTTCGGTCATACAGTGGATCCCGCTTAATAGAATCAATGATAATAGAATCACCCGTATTATGGAATCAAATTGGCTGGGACCGATTCATTCCTATCTAAACCTGTACAAAATTACCCGCTTATTAGAACCACAATCGGCAAAACTGAAAGGGAAATTTCGTGACATGACAGGTATTATTGCCGAAGTCACGAGTCACAACAGAATTCGTGCCAGTAGAAGTGGAGGAGGAGGAGGAGAGGAGGAGGAGAAGAGGTCGTCATCCCGTCCTGCAAGATGATAGCCGCGGCGCCGCGCGCGTACGCTACGAAATGCAATGATGTTTCGTGGGTAAGAGGACATCAGGTTTCTGCAAAAAAAAATGAGTCGGAGGCTCACAAAGTTGATAGTAATTTGATGCGCCAAGCCACGATCAAAGAACTCTCTAAGCGATGAAGTTCTGTTCATTTTAGGCTGACTTGTGACGTTTGTAACTACTTGCTTGTTGCATATTTTGCCTAACTACTTGTTTTATTATTCGCAATTAAAACGCAATTACAAGACGTGTTTCTGAGATCAAGAGAGTGGCCCCGCTTAGTAGACTCAAAAGTTGTTGGCCTTATGTGATTCTATGGGTATTTTCCATTTGGCGGCAGGCGGTTTTTTTTAACCAAATTTTCACCAGTAATACTTTTTGTGTGCTAAATACGAATCTAACACTCTTTTTTGAGAGAAATGAAAGGAAAATATCGAAAAATTTTTTTTTTTAAATACGAACTACTTTATACCGCGCACGAACTATTTACACTGCGAAATTCTATATATTTTTGCAATAATATAATTATAGTATTGTATTATATAATAATTTATTAATTTATATTATATTAATTATTTTATGAATATTAATTATTTGTTTATATAAATTTAATTATTCCAAAATCTGTAGAATAATTATGGCAACTCGATATGATTAAGCATTCCGCGCGATTCATTATTGTTTCTGGAAATACGAGTAAATCATGGACGTGAATTATAATTTACAGTGGATTTTTGTGAATATTATATCAGAAGAAGATGCAGTGAAATTTTTTCGGTAATTATGTGTTTTAAGTAACTCAGTCATTTTACACACCAAAATACATTTTTCTAGTAGTATTTGATGTGATTTGTTCAAATATGACCTCCATTTCCGTCGGAAATGAGATCCAACAAAACTATAGTACTTTGAAGTTTGGCCCATTTTCAAGGGAAATGGAGGTCAAAATCTAAGCAAAACACCTCAAATATTACTAGGAAAATGTATTTTGGTATTAATTAACCTAACCTTACCTTACCTAACATGAATATGTTATTAAAAATAAAGGTTAGTATAATTTAGGTCTCGGGGGTACGGGGGCGGAGCCCCCGTAAAGATCACGCATCACAAATTGATCGATTGAACGACATTTTAGCGTCGTCGGAAATTCAAAAATAAAAAAATAACCCGATACCGATCAATTTGTGATGCGTGATCTTTACGGGGGCTCTGCCCCCGTACCCCCGAGACCTAAATTATACAAATGAAAACGAAGATATATTTAGAAAAATATTAAAGGATATAGCTGATTTCAAATAAATATTTCCCTTTCGTACGCCGTATAAAGTAGTTCGTATTTAAAATCTTTTTTTTCGATATTTTCCTTTCATTTCTCTCAAAAAAGAATGTTAGATTCGTATTTAGCACACAAAAAAGTATTACTGGTGAAAATTTGGTTAAAAAAAACCGCCTGCCGCCAAATGGAAAAGATCCGATTCTATTAAGCGGGGTCTACTTATATATATATATATATATATATATATATATATATATATATATATATATATATATATATATATATATATATATGGTGAGTCAAAAGTCTCCATACATAGGCAAAAATGGTCACTTTATTATGCAATCACTTGTAAGTCACAAAATATGCTCTATGTGGGCACCATTACACTGAATGAACATACGGATGCGTTCCTCCCAGTCATCTCAGCACATCACCTGCAAAAAAAAAAAAAAAAAATCATTTATTTATCATGACCATTTTGCCTATGTATGGAGACTTTTGACTCACCCTGTATATTTATATTTATATTTATATATATATATATATATATATATATATATATATATACCCTAATTAATAATTCGTATTCATGATTTATTTATTATTAATAATAACTATGTTTTATTTTTAATTAAGAGCCCAGTAAAGCCTAAAGCTTAATATCCTGTTCCAGTATGGATGAAGGTCGAAAGTAAAATGCAAATGTCAACCGTTCGCAGTCAAATATATTTCGATTTCGATCTTTGGATCTTACGGTTGTTCCCTTTATCCCAAGAAGCCAGCGATTACAATGAAAGTTCATTTGTTTTTCTGGAAATGATGTCTTTTATTGTACGAAAATTAATTTTGATTATGACTTAGTAACAGTAAAATGTTTAATTCAACCCATAAATAAAATGTTCATTATTGGGTTACGAAGATCCGACACCAGTCGCTCTGTGTAAGGTCGCTCACTGGCCGTCTGGGGTTAACAAACTTATGCCAAATTCTCTAGCCTTAAATTTAGAAAGATGGTATTGTTACTCGTATGTAATTTCAACGAAATCACTTTCAAAAGTTGTTTTTTTTGTTTTTGATTTCAAAGAGTCGTTCAACCTTTTAGAATTTATATTATAGCTTAATTTTAGTTTTTACTTTTCTCTAAATTTTTTTACATGTTACAGGGAATCTGTGTAACTAGGGATTTCATGAAATCCCTAGTTACACAGATTCCCTGTAACATATATATATATATATGTCAATCATGCGACCTACCATTTCTATGGTTGAGCCGTATCCATGTTTGTGCCATTAGAAGTTCGCTGTGAGAAGCGAATGTCCCTTAACCCTTTACTGCCCAAATATTTTGTAGGGTTAAGTTATGAATGCGTGTATTTGAAAGGTTACAAATTTGTCCTTTTGGGCAGTAAAGGGTTAATTTCACTCCCTTAAAGTACAAACAAGACAATCGACGGTTTAGATCGTTTAACATTTCCATCACAATATTACCCATATCTCCATTTTCCATTTGTTATAGAATTTATTCTAATTAATTATTGTTGTCTTGTATCTAACCCTCATCCCTAAATTATTAGATTATGCAACGCACATTAAATGCGGCATGATTTGAACCGAAGTCCCCGTTTGAACGCTTGTTTGTACTTCTTTACTCGAGTCTTCCTCAAATGCACCCATTTCCTTAATATTTACTGTACATATACTCGTATAAGTATATATATTTAAATTAATAGTTTCACTCACTCTTGTACCATGGCCGTAAACTCTTTACTACTGTGTGTCTCTAACTCATTTCCTTTTTGTAGTGATTCCCCTTCCTTCATTTATAATTCATTATTTACTTTACTTTCTATTCAATTTCTCTTTATCTTTCATCATTCTCTCTACACTCGCTTCGCTGTACTTTATAAATACGGGTAGACGTGGCCGTGGGCGCCATTATAATTTGAACCAGGCGAGGAAGTCGGGGGATTAATTATACACTGAATTACACTTTACTGACCTTTATTTATACCGAAACACTTAGATAACCGGGGTAATGCGAGAGGGGAATTAACGTTAGCATTTTAGTCGGAGAGAGAGACAAAAGAATATTCTAAATTTACAAAAACATCGTAATACACAAAAACACCTTATTTGGCTAAGAGCCGTCCGATCAGTCGGGGATCACTGTCCTTTCTTGGGCATTTCTCTGTCGTCCCTAGACCCATTTCGGGCTATTGCCAACTAGCCTTTTATAACCAAACAATTATTTAACTTAATTACATTTCTTATTAACATTATCATCATCTTTATTAAAGAAACATTATTAAATTCTTATAAACAAAACATTTTAATTCTTAATTAGTCATTACTACATTTTATTTCTCCTCATAATGACTTAAATATCCACATTAAGGCACTAACCGTATTAATTATGAATTTGTGTGTATTGCATAGTTTGATAAACTATGACGTCATAAAGTAACTTAATTCCCTTCACATTTTCCATACCTTGAATACTAAACCATATCTTTAGTATTCAATGTATGGTAAATTCTTTAACATAATAATAAAAACTTTAAACTCTATAAGTCATTATTTATATGTTGTGTCCTGTCTGGTGTTATACAGTATAAAATATTGTCGACCATATTTATTCATACATCCCTGTCCTTTCTTCACCGCTATCTTTTATTAATTTTATTAATTATTCACTCATCTACCTATTGTCTACCTATGCCCTATCAACATATCAGTCCATGTTTACTCGTGTCCATCTATATTACGAGCACAACCTATTGCGTGACGTACCAGTATGTGTACTTTATGCATTCGTACATGTCCGCTGATTATGATTACGTACGTAGCTATCTTACACGTAAATACGTCCATGTGTACGTAGTCACTTATTTAAAACTTTTACTTTTTCTTTCAATTATTATTTAACTTCTCGCAAGATACTCGTTAATGGTGACACGAGTGTTCGAATTCCGATGACATCGCCAAAAGCGAGCTTCTGAGTCCGAAACCTTCTCTCTCGCTCGTTCCTAATTCAAAACATTATTATTTGTGCTATGTTATATACATGTGCCCATGTACTTCGCGCGTTATACTTCTATTCCATCTTTCCCAATACGTCCCTGATTACCTAATTAAATCCTAGAACAATAGTTATCCTAATTGTCTATAAATATAAAACAATGTAACTATAATTAACCGCGTTTAACTGTAATTAACTATAATAAGTGAATGTGAATTAATTGGTAATTATAATCATAGTTATAGTAGACCAAAGTTACAATATACTTAACGATGTGCTCGGAATGTACTCGATGTACAACCCCGACATTGTGTTGCCATCCAAAAATGTATACTTTCCAAAATTAGTATCTTCTTTTAATTTTTAAATTTTTTTTTAATCTTTTAAAATTCTGATATATGCTTAAATTATACTCGACGTCAAGAATTGTTTAGATCTCCAGTTAAAATGGGAACTTAACCTTCAACTCTACTCTCCCAAAATTTAGACTTATTTATTTCTTGTATTGTAGATTAAATCATAATCATTCCTGCCTTAGCACTTGCTCGATCAGGTCAAACCTCCTCACTTTAGATTTCTGCCTGTATCTTCATTTGATTAAGACCATATAATTCCTGCTTTAACCCTTGTCCGACCAGGTCAAACCTCCTCCCTTTCAATTCCTGCCTGAGCTGATGTTGCGAGAGGTCGAACCTTTCCCCCCTGTAAATTTCTGACCATCAGCGGTTATCGTGAGAGGCTGTAAATTCATTTACCTTCTTCAGTGCCACGTTCTGTATATACTTTGCCGAGCTTAACCAAAAAGGACCACCTTCGTTGGATCGTCCAAAGTGTGTTCATCATAAAAGTCGCAAGAGGGAAGTAGCCGCACACACGCAACATATATATGATGAATAAAACCACGAAGGAAAGGAAACATATTTTTCACGTGTTACTTTCGTGAAATAATTTTCATATATATATATATATATATATATATATATATATATATATATATATATATATATATATATATATATATATATATATGGGATTGAACTCAGAAGTCCCCTGAGGTTTTTTCATATATATATATATATATATATATATATATATATATATATAGCGGATCGACAAGAAATAGACCAACAAATAGACAGACAAATCCTTTCCTTCCACGTTATCATCAAACAGTCTTGGAAAAAACACGTGGGCAAAGAATCAAACAATGGAAAGTCTGCTTCTTCCCAAAAGGCGCGAACGCAAGCCCTTATCAACAAGAGGACGCGCGGACAAGGCGTCTTAAGATTTGGCGTGAAGTCCTACGTCACAGGAACTACGTATAAAAGCGAGCTTCCACTCGCATTCACTCTCACTCACTCACTCACTCACTCACTCGCTTTCTACCTCGTCGAGCAGATTTCATCACGTCAACCGTCCTCCGGCTCCCTGCCGGAGGAGCGGCTTGCTCTTCCTTCAAGGCCTACGATTTATCATCAAGTAAGACCTTCTACAGACCGCCTGCAGAAGCAATCCTTCGAAGCCCAACCAGAATCACTTCGGGCCTACGGTTTACAACCCGCCTTCAACAGAGTTTACATCGTCCGGGTAAGATAAGTACATCCTATCCTAAGTACTCTTGTGAAGCCTACATTAACCTACCGCCGAACGGTAGACTACACCCCAAGTGTAATTAAGCGTTCCAACTGACTCTCGTGAAAGAACGCAGTAGGCCTATTATCCAATTCAAGTATCATTTCAATACCGTAATTTCGCGTATCATTGTGTTATTGTGTTCATTTATGTTTATGTGATAACTTAATTTTTCTTACTGCAGGCCTAATTCATTTACAGTGTATATTACCCTCAACTATCATTAGGCCTATCCAATAATGCACGTCATTATTATGGGGCCGCATCATTTATTCTGTGTCATTACTAGGCCCATTCAATCATCTAGCCTACTTAATCAGAGTGTCATGTTTTCCATTCAATGTACCAAACGCACGTGCATTCTTTATATCATTTACTAGGCCCATTCAATGTTCCATGTTGCATGCCATTTACATACCATCAATGAGTACATTACTTATTACGTGTCAATTAAGCTATTAACATTTCATCTTATAAGCTAAGTCCGTGTCATAAGCATAACGTAAAACTATCAATTAATTACGGTCAATTCTTTGTTATATCACAGTGAATAAATAACGGCTTTATTTTCACAATAAAATACAAAACTATAAGGTGTCTTTTATAACCTTAACATTAATTTGCTTGGGTGTAATCCAAGCTGGTGACCCTCGCTGCCATACCTGTCACTTCCAATAGTATGGTGGGCCTAATCAAATAGCCACTTCCAATCGGTGATACTGTATGACATCATAAATTATTAACCCAGCCTTTCATTAATAAGCAATCAGTCATTGCATCAATTAATCACTAGCATACAATTAAATCATTATCACCTTAAACGGCTAAAACTAGGTCCACTATATATACAGGGCGTCCCAAAAAAATGTATACACACTTTAACAGCTGATAGCTCAATTGATGTTTCTTTCTTTCCAAGTTAAACCCATTAGAATTAATAATGGCAGTCAGACTAAGCTTTGAACAAAGGAAATTCATTCTAAAATGCTACTGGAAGTGTGAAAACGCAGTTGAAGTGCAAAGACAGTTTAGGAGGGAGTTTCAAACAGATCCACCAACGCGACTTACCATCACTCGAATTAGAGATACGTTTGAAGCCGATGGAACTGTTCAGAATGTCCACAAGAAGCGTTCCGGAAGACCACGGACATCGACAAGCCCCACAAAGCAAGAAAGAGTACTGGAAACGTATCACCAAAGTCCAAGAAAATCTGTGCGGCAAGCGAGTCGTGAGGTAGGAATTTCAGAATCGTCTGTCCAACGCATTTTGAAGCGCTGTCAATGGAAAAGTTACATTCCAAGATTAGTCCATGCTATTAATGAAGATGATGATGATCCGGACCGAAGAGTGGAGTATTGCGAGTGGTACTTGGCACGATGTGGATGTGGATTGGACGAAGGGGTTTCGTAGAATACCCTCCGCGTTCACCAGACCTCACACCACTAGACTTTTTTTATGGGGATACTTAAAAGACAAAGTCTACGCTATAAACCTGCAACAGTCGCTGAATTGAGAGCAGCCATTGAACGAGAATGCACACAAATACCAAACGAAATGTTTCGTGATGTTTGCGATTCCATTGCTTCGCGTTATCAGCAGTGCCTGGACCAGAACGGACGTCAGTTTGAAAACAGGCGTTGACAAAACAATTAAATAATGTCTGTAGATTCTATTACATTTTGAAAATGAAATGTATTTTAATAAACACTGCCTTTATAATTATTTAAAGTGTGTATACATTTTTTTGGGAC
>JAJOZX010013870.1:75000-87765 GCA_023014485.1 Bathynomus jamesi
CGTCACGTCGAATCCTACTCTTAATTATTTAATAAATGTTACCACTTTATCATTTTATGATTGAATTCCATATAATTTCCAAGTGCTTCACAAAAATAGATCCTGACTTTATGTACACCCTGTATTATAAAGGGCACTTATCAATTTATCTCTTCCTGATTTCGAAACGGATTAACAAATGAAAATCATTTTTAAATGGAAGAAAACTTACAATTATATACAGACACAATATGTGTGTGTGTGTGTGTGTGTGTGTGTGTGTGTGGTGTGTGTGTGTGTGTGTGTATTAAAATTTTGCATTATATGATGAAGGTATATATAGCTTTAGGCAAAATCTGCATTAGAAATACAAGATGTTCTTATACTATTTTGTATAACCACTAAAAAGCCCAGTAAAACCTAAAGTTTAAGTGCCAAATTAAATAAAGTAAATAGTCCAGTTTCACAATTATTTATGCCTTTGTGAATTGTAAAAGTACTGTATTTATTTTATCAATAAAGCTTATCCAACTCAAAATTCAATTCAAATGGCCAATTCAGGTGATGAAAGTAAACAGGTTTCGCAAATAGACCAAAACATCGACGCTAAAAACTAATAACCTAACTTAACCTAACCGATCTTAACCTACAGTAAGTTAACCTAATTTACTCTAACCTAATAATAACATGTCGATTGAATGTCAAGTCGATTACATGTCGTAAAGCCGGAGTCGATGAGCAGATGTCCATCTCAAATGACGCGCTGTACTACTGACCTTCAAATGTTGAGGCTCCTTCTGGCAGCGTGGAATGTGAAAGGAATAACATGAACACCAATAAAGGTGTGAAATATGAATGTAAATTTAAGATAAACAAGTTTTTTGCTTCTTTGGAATTGTTGAAAGGAAAGGAAATATATAAAGAGGAGGAAAATGGAGTTTTAGCACCAGATAATTAATAATCAAACGAGTATTTTTGGATTTTCTTCCTTACTTCCCACTTCATGCCGTTCTCATGATTATTATGTGCAGTCTGAAAATAAGAATCCTCTGAAGGATTTTTTGTTTAACCTAACCTGGCATTCCATTACTGACCAAAGTGAGAAATTCGAGGATGGAAGTCGGAACAACAAGCAGTGGTAAGACGTTTTTTACAAGTACCAATAAAGGATGTCTGCAGAGAGGACGAAACTATGTAGGAAGTGATAAAATCTCTCTTAAATTAAGTTTGAGATAATAAAGACCCAATAAGGAATGGGTTAATTAGAAACGAGTTTATTTTCTAAAACATATTCTATCTTATATGAGGCGATGCGTGGAAGAAGGGCGACCTAGCCATTTATGGCGAAAATGAATTATTGCTGATTTTCAGTAGCTTAATATATTAAGCTACTGAAAACAGCAATAATTCATTTTCGCCAAAAATGGCTAGGTCGCCCTTCATCTACCTAATTGTCGATAAATACCTCTCCAACTTAAAATGCATTTTTCTCAAAGATTTGATTTTGGCTAGGTCGCCCTTCTTCCACGCAACGCCTCATATTTACTTCCTACAGTATTTGTATACATTTCCTTCTTCTTCCGCAGCTTATTATCCCATCTTTACATGGGGTCGCTGTTTTTGGTTCGTCTTCTTCACTCTCCTCTGTCGTATACCACGTCCTCCTCCAAGTCCTTCTCCCTGATGTCCGCCACCACAGTCCCTCCATCTCGTCTTCGGTCTTCCTCTTCTTCTCCGTCCCGGCAACTCCATCTCCAGTACTCTGCGCCCCACATACTACTACTCCTCTTCTCCTGACGTGTCCATACCACCTCAGCCTGGCCTCCTGCACCTTCTTAGATGCTTCCACCACCTTCACTGTTCCTCTTATATGCTCATTTCTGACCCTATCCCTCCTCGTCACTCCACACATCCATCTCAACATCTTCATTTCAGCCACATCGTTTTTTCTTTCATTGCTCTTCTTCATTGGCATAGTCTCCATTCCATACAACATTGCCGGCCTCACCACTGTTTTGAATACCTTTCCCTTCAGTTTCACTGGGACCCTCTTATCACAGAGCACCCCTGATACGTCTCTCCAGTTCTTCCACCCCGACTGTATTCTACAGTTTCTCTCTCTCTCTGCTCCCCCCTCTGCCATCCACTGTTGACCCCAAGTATTTAAAATACTCCACCGTCTTAACACGCTCTCCACTCAATGTCACTTCCCCTCCTCGGTCCTGCTGCACATCACATCTCATATATTCGGTCTTCTTTCGGCTAATTCTCATCCCCCTACTTTCCAACGCCTCTCTCCAATTTGTATACATTTCCAATTTTACGAATATAAACCACTTTTTTTTTACTTTTCGTGCGTACTTCCGCAATATCATTATTTTCATTGAACCCTTTCGCGTCACAGTGAACTGTCCTTTGGCCGTACCCGCGATTTTTTTTCCAAAGGAGGAGGATAAGTATTCTCAATAGAAGTACAACGCGTGAAAATCCACCAGATGTGGTATTACGTACAGCAGAACCCGCGGTGCTGGGGCCTTCAGCCTCAGTAATTGGTGGGTCTGCGGCCTCCAATTACTGGGGAGTCAATAGTTTTCGGTCAAAAGAACGCAGCCATGAAAATACTACAAATAGCCTCATTTCTATGCATTATTTAAAAAGATATATACGCGCGCGCGCACACGCACACACACGCATGGAATTCAAGGGTAAATTTTGATTATAAAAGGTCTTCTTCTGAAGGTTACAAGTTAGTTATTAATGATAACCCACAGTGGCAAGATCAATGGTAACAGCTACATTAAAAATGTAAGTTTATAAACGTTATATATATATATATATATATATATATATATATATATATATACTTAAAAATGCGCAAGTTGGTCGAACATTTGTATAAATTTTCCTCCCTCATAGCTTTTTACCTCGTAGGCCGAACATGCGAACATGTTAGGTTAACCTGAGTTAACCTACCCTAACTTAAAAATGTAAGTTGTGTAAGAAGAAAATCCTACTTATTTACAAAGTTCGACCAACTGATAAAGAAGGTGGCTTACTATTGGCGCTACTTGGGGATTTGGGCATATACAGGGTGGGGCACGGGAACCAAGTGTTTTTGGAATAATCAGGAAAATGATATTTATTTTTGTAAAGAAAATATATTGGTAGAACAACATTCGTAAGAACATAGCATTTCATGTCATAATAATCATGTACCGAAAATTATATCTGGCATATGATGTCCTTGGCCGTCGACGCATTGTTGAAGGCGTTTACGAAAATTGGCCTCCACTCTTCCCAGCAGGTCTCTGTTGATTTGGATGATTTGTTGACGGATCGCTTCCTTCAATGCATCTAATGTACGGGGCTTGTCCTCGTAGACACGTGACTTGAGGTACCCCCATAGAAAGAAGTCACATGTGGACAAGTCAGGGGACCGAGGGGGGCCATGCAATGTCACCAAATCTCGAAATGAGATGGTTGGGAAACAGGGGGCGAAGAACAGCCATTGACGCTCTGGCGGTGTGTGGCGTGGCCCCATCTTGCTGAAACACAAATGTCGACGAGCAATACGCCTTCTTCGTAACTCAGGGATGAAAAAGGTGTTCACCATCTCAATGTAACGCCCAGATGTTATGGTAACGGTAACCCCATTTTGTTCGAAGAAATAGGGACCGATGACGCCAAACTTTCCCACCGCGCACCAAACTGTAACCTTAGGGCTATGCAGCGGTTTTTCATGGAGTTGTCGCGGATTTTCAGCAGCCCAATACCGACAGTTTTGATTGTTGACGGCCCCATTAAGTGGAAATGGGCTTCATCACTCATTACCACCATCATGTTTTCATTCTGCTCATAAAGTGCAAGCATTTCCTGTGCAAAATTCAGTCGTTGGGGGCAATCGTTTACATTCAATTCCTGCACCATCGCTAACTTGTATGGGTGAAAATGTAATTCTTCATGCAAAATCCGTCTAACAGTACGATTGCTGATTCCGAGTGCAGCTGAATGTCTCCGAGCAGAGCGGCCTGGGCTTTGCAACATCGCTTGTCTGACCCTTTCAACGTTCTCTGGAGTACGCACAGTGCGTTGCGGCCCCTTCGGTTTTGTTTTCATTATTGAGCCTCCTGTTCGAAGATTGTTAATCCAACGTAAGATTGTCACGAGCGGGAACAGAGTCATTTCGATGAATGTTGAATCTGCGGCGAAACGCACGCTGAACTGCTGTCACTGACTCGCCACTCCTAACAAAATGATCATACGCGAACATGCGGGTTCTAACGTCCACTGCTCCATGATGGCACCTGAAAGATAAAGGTGAGTGTTAGTTAAAGTTAAATGCTATGAACCCAGGAATGGAATGCTACCTACCGCACGCCCCTCCCATTCCTAATGGCCGATTACTAGCTATTCAAAAACACTTGATTCCCGTGCCCCACCCTGAATATATATATATTATATATATATATATATATATATATATATATATATATATATATACATACATACATATATATACACATTTTTAACTGCAAACACGCAGTATAATTAACGTAAAGAACGACGCTTGTATAGATGAATATTCCGCGCAATACGAGATAGAAAGAACGAAACAAATGAAAAAATGAGGTAACCACCCGGAATCGAACCCGGGGTCTTCCGATTGCCGGTCAGATATGATATGAGGCCCGTGGTGTAGTGGTATCATATCTGACCGGCAACCGGAAGACCCCGGGTTCGATTCCCGGGTGGTTACCTCATTTTTTCATTTGTTTCGTTCTTTCTATCTCGTATTGCGCGGGATATTCTCCTATACAAGCGTCGTTCTTTACGATATATATATATATATTATTATATATATATATATATATATATATATATATATATATTGATCTTTTCCGTTTGACTGCCGCCATTGAAACATAATTAAACTCCAGCTTTCTTTAGTTAGCTTTATAAGGCTAACTAACAAAAATATCACGACCTAACCTAACCAATCGTCAAGGTCGTACAGTTGACCTAACGATTGGTTAGGTTAGGTCGTGATATTTTCGTTAGTTAGCCTTATAAGGCTAAGTAAAGAAGGCTGGGGGCACTCACCTCTTATGTTTCAATGGCGGCAGTCAAACGGAAAAGATCCTATATATATATATATATATATATTATGATGAATAAAACCACGAAGGAAAGGAAACACAAAATGGTGCTCAAGCGCTTTCGTCTAATGACATCCTCAGGGCGTCCCAAAAAAATGTATACACACTTTAACAGCTGATAGCTCAATTGATGTTTCTTTCTTTCCAAGTTAAACCCATTAGAATTAATAATGGCAGTCAGACTAAGCTTTGAACAAAGGAAATTCATTCTAAAATGCTACTGGAAGTGTGAAAACGCAGTTGAAGTGCAAAGACAGTTTAGGAGGGAGTTTCAAACAGATCCACCAACGCGACTTACCATCACTCGAATTAGAGAAGTTTGAAGCCGATGGAACTGTTCAGAATGTCCACAAGAAGCGTTCCGGAAGACCACGGACATCGACAAGCCCCACAAAGCAAGAAAGAGTACTGGAAACGTATCACCAAAGTCCAAGAAAATCTGTGCGGCAAGCGAGTCGTGAGGTAGGAATTTCAGAATCGTCTGTCCAACGCATTTTGAAGCGCTGTCAATGGAAAAGTTACATTCCAAGATTAGTCCATGCTATTAATGAAGATGATCCGGACCGAAGAGGAGTATTGCGAGTGGTACTTGGCACGATGTGGATGTGGATTGGACGAAGGGGTTTCGTAGAATACCCTCCGCGTTCACCAGACCTCACACCACTAGACTTTTTTTTATGGGGATACTTAAAAGACAGTCTACGCTATAAAACCTGCAACAGTCGCTGAATTGAGAGCAGCCATTGAACGAGAATGCACACAAATACCAAACGAAATGTTTCGTGATGTTTGCGATTCCATTGCTTCGCGTTATCAGCAGTGCCTGGACCAGAACGGACGTCAGTTTGAAAACAGGCGTTGACAAAACAATTAAATAATGTCTGTAGATTCTATTACATTTTGAAAATGAAATGTATTTTAATAAACCACTGCCTTTATAATTATTTAAAGTGTGTATACATTTTTTTGGGACGCCCTGTATATATTATAATGTTTCAGACCAACAAACACCATAGGATCCACTCATGGCTGGTCTGGTCTACCTAACTGTGTTCGTAATTGTGTATTGTGCATGTTCTCCGTGGTGGTGGAGGGGACCTACAATTTTACGTGGGTTCGAACCACAAAGCCTTAATTTTACTACCTTAAACTATACCCAATCTATCAACATATGCGTCTAATCGATTTTTAAACATGTTTATAGACGTGCTACAAATTACTTATACCGGCAAACTTCTACTTGTCAACTTACACCCGTTATTTCTACTCCTATTATATTGAGATATTTCGAAAAAGCTATCTCTATCTACGTTATCGAACCCATTCATAATTTTGAAAACCTGGATTAGAACACCCCTTAGCCTCCTAGTCTCGAGTGTAGTCGATTTTAACTCATTAAGCCTATCCTCGTACGACTTCGACCTAAGCGACGGAATCATCTTAATTGCTAGTCTTTGAACTCTTTCGATTTTGTCTATATCTTTTCGCATGTGCTGATTCCAAAATTGCAAAATTGGATCGCGTACTCCAAATGGGGTCTAACTAATGATTTATAAAGAGGAACAATAATATCGCGCGATTTGTACTAAAAATTCCGAGCTATAAAACCTAACACTTTGTTCGCTTTATTGATCGCTGCTGTACTTTGTTTCGCTACTTTTAAATCACCAGTAACTATAACTCCTAAATCTTTTTCCTGCTCTACGCTTGCTAACTCCTTCCCGGACATACTATACGCAAAATTACCGTTACGCGAACCTATATGTAAAATTTTGTACTTATCGACGTTAAATCTCAATTGCCATGTGACTGACCAATCAACGATTTTATTCAGATCTTCCTGGATTTTATTTCTATCTTCGTCATTAATCGCCCTACCACCCAACTTCGTGTCATCCGCAAACTTTGAAACTGTACTGACTAGGCCGACATCTAAATCGTTAATATATATAAGAAAAAGCGAGCGAGGGGCCCAATACAGAACCCTGAGGAACGCCGCTCGCTACATTAGCCCAAGACGACTCCGCTCCATGAACGACCACCCTCTGTTTCCTACCTCGTAGCCACTCTTCTATCCAATTTATTACTACACCCCTGATTCCGTGAGCCTTAGTTTTTTCAATGAGTCCTTTTGTGTTGTACGGTGTCAAACGCTTTTTGAAAATTTAAATACACTACATCAACCGCCCAATGACTATCGTGAACTTCAATCACGCTTTGAAAAAATTCTAAAAGATTAGTTAAGCAAGATTTGTTTCGCCTAAAACCGTGCTGCGTATTTCTAACCAAGTTAT
Organism: Bathynomus jamesi; assembly: GCA_023014485.1. Taxonomy (NCBI): domain Eukaryota; kingdom Metazoa; phylum Arthropoda; class Malacostraca; order Isopoda; family Cirolanidae; genus Bathynomus; species Bathynomus jamesi. The sequence continues at coordinate 82,430 of JAJOZX010013870.1, forward strand.
GCAATTCTAAGTGCTCGACTATACGATCCCTAATTATTGATTCCAGTAGCTTACCTACAACGGACGTTAAACTGATTGGCCTATAATTTCCAGCCGCACCTTTATCGCCTTTCTTAAAGATAGGTGTTACATTTGCTAACTTGAAATTATCTGGTACGCACCCCTCAGAAATAGACGCATTACAAATCTTTGTTAGCGGCACAACAATGCTTTCTTTTAATTCTTTTAGTTGTATGGGATATATGGAATCCGGCCCCAGTGATTTACACATTTTCATTTTATCAATATAGCGCATTACCTCCCCTTCACTAACCACAAAACCACAATATTACCCAAAATATTACCATTATCAAAAGATATTATGTCTATGACCGTAGGGATATTCGTTACATCTTCTATAGTAAAAACTGACGTAACAAATTCGTTTAGCAAGGTAGCCAGTTTCTTATTTTCAGTATATATATATATATATATATATATATACACACACACACAGTATATATACATATATATGCGCCTCGGTGGTGTAGTGGTTTGCGTCGCTGACTACGAATCCATCGGCTCCGGGTTCGAGACCTGATGACTGCAGCCGGCGCGCAGCAAAACCCAGCTGTCCATCCTTCCACAAAAAAAAATAAAGTGGTTGGCAGATAAATGGGTACCCTGGGTGGCCTAGTGGTTAAGACGCTGGGCTGCTGGTGGGGCGTGGTTCGGAATCCACGTGAAACTGTAGGTCTAAGGTGGAGTGAAAAGCTTGACCTTCGTCAGAATGAACAATTCGGAATATATATATATATATATATATATATATATATAGTGGGCTTAGTATTAGCCGAGTAAAGTGATGCTCATTAATTTAGTGCTAATGACTAATTGATGTAATGGTTAATGACAGGCTGGGTCAACAATTTATGATGTCCTACGGTATCACCGGTTTGAAGATGGCTAATGAAATAGGCGTACTATAATTATTTCTGAGTGATACGAATTGATTCGAGGTCACCAGCTTGGATTACACCCAAGCAAATATTATTAAGGTTAGAAAAATTACCTAATGGTTTTGTGTTTAATTAAGAAAATAAATCATTTATTTGTTCACAGTGATTAACATGGCAACGAAGGTATTTACGGTGATTAACAATTAGGTATATAACGGCATTTATAGTATGCTAAATCTGACTGAGGATTAGCAAATGAGGAAATGGTTATACAGATTAATTGTTAAGTAATACACTCATTTAGATAGGCTAATGGTATGCAAAAATGGAACACAGCATGAAATATGAAACCTATTGATAACAGAAATTATGCGCGTACGTTTTGGTACACTGAATAAATTACCTAATACATTGATTTAGGTAGGCTAAAAGTTATGCATCAATGGAACATAGACAAGATGCTGCTTAATAATGATTGGAAGAAATGCACGTAAGTTGGTACACTGTAAATAGATTAGGCCTTCATTTAGGTAGGCTAGAGTTATGCATAAATGGAACATTGAATGGGCCTAGTAATGATATAAAGAATGCACGTGCGTTTAGTACACGGTAAGTGGATTCGGCCGTCAATAATGAAATGCTTAAATAAATCACATAAATAAACGGATGCAAAATATTTATGGATTACATGAATGAACACAATAGCAGGATGGTACACACACATACGGTATTGGAATGACACTTGAACTGGGCCTACTGCTATCTTAACCGGAAAGTTAGTTTGAACGGTATTGAAAGCACTTTAGGTATAGCCTAATCACGCCGCTGCGGTTACGCTCTGTAGGCTCAGCGAGCATTGCTTAAGAACGAGGCACAGAGAGCTTACCGACATTGTTGAAAATACTCTTGAGATGAAGGATATGCTTGAACGTTGACCTTGTAGAACGTAGGCCCGAGGTGATGTTGACCGTCCTATTGAAGTTTGTTGAACGGGCGCCGGTCGCCTCTAGTGTTGATTCGCTTCGTGTAGAGTTGAGGAGATGATGATGTTGGTTAGCCGATCAGCCCACCCTGATCGAGCAAGCCGGCGGCACGCAGGTAACCGATCGCCCTCTCCGGAGTGGACCAGAGGTTCAGCGCACTAGTGATATTGTGTTGTGTTCGTTGTTGTGCTAGAGCGGCACAGTCTGTCATAATGTGTTCAATTGTTTGTGGTGTGTCCTGGCACAGGTGGCAGGTGTCGTCTATGGAGTTGTCTAGTCTGTGTTTATATGTCTGTAAGTTGGGGTGATGTCCACATCGGAATCGTGCTAAGTTAACTCGATCTGATCTGCTGAGGCTGGTCTCTGACCTGTTAATGGGTGGCGGCTTCGCACCTCGGACCGCATTCGGACCGAGTCGTGTCAGTGCTTTGTGGGTTAGGTGTGTGTGTGTATGTGTTTTCTGTACTGTGTGATGTCTGTGGGGCGTGGTATGGAATGGAGTATTTGGTTATAATGTCTCTCTGGTGTTACCTTAATGGCGCGAGGTGTCGGTGCATGATTGTAATGGCAAGGGTGTTGTGGGTTAGTTGTCGCTGTTGCCATGAATTGTGTTCCCCTCATGTCTAAATGTTCCCTAACTTTCAGTATTTTTGTTTGTGTGTGCAGGTATTCTATTGGTGTTGTTTGAGTGCATCCTGTAATGATACGAAGTGCGTTGTTTTGTATTGTCTGTAAGGTGTTTGTGTGTTTGTTTGAGATAATGGGTGCCCAGCATGGGCTAGCATAGTCCATAACTGAGCGAATATATTGTTTGTATATGAGTGTTGTTGTTTCCTGCTGGTTGGTGTCCAAAGTTTGTGCCTGTTAGTACTCTAAGCGCGTTAAGTCTTGACGTTCATTTGTTTTTAATGTCCTGAATGTGGTTTGCAAAAGATAATGATGTGTTGTATGTGACCCCAAGTATTTTGGTCCTGTGAGTGTGTGGAATGTTGATGTTGCTTCGTGTAAGCTGTGGAGTTATCTGGTGTTCTTTTGTGTTGCTTGTTAGCAAGGTGATGGTTGATTTTGTGGGGGCTACTTTAAGTCTATTGTGTGTGAGCCAGTCTTGTATACTGTTTATGTATATTTGTAGGTTATTTGTAGCGGTGTCGATGTTGTTGGATGTTAGAGTGATGTCATCTGCATATGATGATAAGGTAATAAGGCGGGTCGTACCCAGGTGACAACATGAATCTGAAGGAAATCCTACCATCAGGGGTGTCTAAATTATGTGTTTTTACATTGGGAATTCAAATATGAGCTTATTTTTTGGATAGGATAACTCTAACCTACATCATTTTGTATTTCTAAATTGCCAATTTTACCCTTTTGAACCCCTTTATAATATATTAAAAGATATAAGGTAAATCATTTATATTGACAAGGCCAAATCAACTTTACATATATTTATTAATAGGTGAACTGCATGTATATCACTGGATATAATTACAAAGATCATTCTCCTGACATCTTGAACTTTGCCAGGTTGCACAAATCCTGCTTTGACTCAGACTTGGACATCAGCTTCCTGCTGGTCTCCTGAGCCCTGATCCCTCCATCCCTCTTTTCCTGTGAGAAGTACTTAGCAGAAGCCTCAGTCACCATTTTAACAACCCTCTCAATGCTTTGTGTGTGGCAAGGCCAGTTGCGCACCTCCATGGGGGTGTTGATGAAGTTTTTCACCTCTGAGGTGCTTAGAGAGCAGGTGAGAGGTGGCTCTGACACACCTTCTGACCAGCTGATCAAGTCACCGATGCTGGAAGCATCACAATTGATGTCAGGTGTCCTTCTGCTCCTAACAGAGGAGTCCCCCAGCTGAGTGTCCGGGTCCCCCTCTCCCCTGATGGCCAGGATTCTCTCCACCCCTTCAATCCTCTCCTTCTGATCCTCAGAGCAGAGTAGTGTTTGGAGGATGACTTCACTTGGGCATACCAAGCAGATCTTCTCACAGTTGGCATCACAATATCCAGCACCTCCTTTCTCTGGGACTTCAGGCAGTCCAGCTGAAAGAGGATGTGCCTAGGCCTTCGATCCAGGAGTGCTTGACCTTCACGTTGAACCAACATGGGTAATACACTCCAATGATGAATTCCGCAACGCAATGAATTGTAGAATCTTCAGGTTCTTTCCTTTAAGTCCGTGCTTTGACACCCAGAGCCTGAGAAGTTTGTTCGCTGTGGTGAGCCAGCGGCTGTGGTTTACTGGTCCTATCTCTAACAGAGCCAGCCCTGCAGGAAGTACTCCATCCCTGACTGCACAGACAATTTTATAGCCATAGTATTGATCAGTTGAGAGATCTTGAATGACCTTGTCAGGAAGCTTGATCAGTGGAGGGCCAACAGAGATTCGGGTGAAGTTTGGATTGATATCAAAGTCTGTAGCAGAATCAAGGAGCTTTCCTATTGGTCCGGATAATTTTTTGTCTGACAGAGTAGGGCCATCAAGGTCAACAATGAGATGGCGCAGGGGAAGTTCAACAGTGTGCAGGTTGCACACCAACCAGACCAGCTTTCTCCCCAGGTGCAGCTCCAGCTTCCGCATTACTCCAGCTTTCACACCAGTGTTGACATTTGTTGAGTCTCCTCCAATGGCCAACAAGGTCTTATCATAACCCCTCTCTTTCAGCCAGGCAACAGGACCTTAGCAATCTTCTCCGCATGTGACTCCTCTTTAGTTGCTTTCTCTGGGGTAAAGTGGAACAGATAGTAGCTGCCAGGCTCACTAACAACACTATAGTGTTCTTCCTTGATCTTTGCGGGAAAAGATTGGTCACTGCCCTCAGCTTCCATTATCACATTGGTCAGGTCAATCCGCCCATCAAAGAGGATGCAAGAGATCCCCCCTCCTCCCTGCACTTCTTCTCGAACTGTTCCCCCAGCTCTCTCATCAACTTCTCCTGTGCTCTCTTGACCTTGCTCTTATCAATCACTTTACTTGTATTGTCTTCTGTGATGATTCCTGCGTCAATCAGAGCTGCTGTTGCTATCGCTGCAGTTGGCCTCAGCCCTATGCCATACCTTACACTAGCAAGGGCAATGTTTTGAATCTCATCATAGTTTTTCTGTACCTTTGCCGAAGCTGCTGGCTCAGGGTCAGTTTGAGGGAAGAGCTCAACTTCAGGAACAAACTCATCTTCATCACCACTTCTCAACAATTCCAGATCCTCATCACCATCTGCTAAAAATCTCTTAACATCCTTCCTGGCTGCCTTCTCTGCTACTGCAGCACTTTCCTCCTTGCTCCTTCTCCTGTGAAGGAGGGCTGCCGGAAGCTCTGACCTTAAGCTTAAAATTATGGAGTCTTTGTTTATTTATAAACTAAAACCAGACCTAAATTCTGACGAATCATCGATAGATCTGCTATGTTTTGGTTAAGG
>JAJOZX010013871.1:0-50000 GCA_023014485.1 Bathynomus jamesi
TCCTCTGCCGAGCGTGCCCCCCATAGTACTGTGAGGTATTGAAAAACTCATGATCTTCACTTGCCCCACAAACACCTTTAAATGGAGACCCATAATGGGTGCACACACATTTCTACATTACTGTACAGTCTTTACAGCCACACCTACACTTTCCTCGTAAGTGTATATATTGTAATGTATATGGTTGTAAATTTGACTTGGTCCGCAATCGATATGAACCGTGACTTAATGGATACCATAATGAAATTGACTGGATTCTTTGGATCTGATATATTGCATGTCCGTTATATAATAGATATAGAGTGTAACATATTTGTAGATAGTAGTCTATTATGACTTGCTCCTCTGGACCGAGATATTCTATCTTTAGTTTTAAACCGATAATTAATTATTTTTAAATTGATAATTATTTAGTTTCGTAAAATTGGTCGTTGCCAATTTACCCGCAGTTTTTAAATAAGTTTCTTATGTTCTTGTGGTTCGGAACCCACGTAAAATTGTAGGTCCCCTCCACCACCACGGAGGACATACAGTTAGGTAGACCAGCCATGAGTGGATCCTAGGGTCTTTGTTGGTCTGAAACATTATAACATTATGTATACACACATGTATCACATATATATGTATATATGTGTGTGTATATGTATATATGTGTATATATATATATGTGTATATGTATATATATATATATGTGTGTGTATGTATATATATATGTGTGTATACGGTATATATATGTATATATATATATATATAATATATGTGTATGTATATATATATGTGTATATATGTATGTATATATATATCTGTATGTGTGTGTATATATATGTGTATATATATCTGTATGTGTATATATATATTATATATATATATATATGTATGTTTGTGTGTATATATGTATATACCGTATGTCCCACAAAAAAGTACACCCAACTTTAGATTGTACTAACTCTCCAAAATTGAGATATTTTGAATGTTTGTTTGATTTAATATAGCAAATTATTCTTTGTTAACGTTCAAATTTATTCATGTTTAAACGAATTAGTGTTTAAGCATTGCTTTTAACTGAAGGGTATAAAACAATGGATTGCGCAAAATTGGTCAATGAAAAAATAGTGTGTGCTATCGATGTAATGAAAAGACAAATACATAATAATATACTTTAAGATAATTTCAATAAGATACAAAGCAGATTTTTCTTTATTCCTTATTGCAAAAGTTATGCTGTTTCGTTTTCTTTCAACATGACCGCCATTCCTATCGATACAAATCTGGAGTCGAACTCATCTTCCCCATCACTTTTGATAAGATCTGGATTGTCTTTCAACAAGTTGATTTCAGCTGTGAGCCTGTGATGCGAGTCCTCAAATCTAAATTGATAGGTTGTGATGCAAATACTCTTTCAAATGACCCCATAAAAAGTAATCACACGGGGTCAAGTCAGGGCTTCTGGGAGGCCATTCAATGTCATGTCCTGTAGCAATTACTCTTTGGTGGAAGACTTCCTGCAAGCGTTCCTTCACAATAACTCTCCTGTGAGCAGGAGCTCCGTCTTGCACCCACTAAATACGATTAAATCGGTTTCCATAAGTAATACATATTTGTGGAAGGATTTCTCGGTCTATCATTTCTAGGTAAGCTTCACCATTTAGATTACCATCGTAAAAGACCGGGCCAATTAACTCCATTACCGCACAGTCCTACCCAGAGAGACAGTTTTTGTCTAAGTTATTCTGCCGTCAGTATGCACCAAAAAATCATCCACCTGACAATCATATCTACGAAAAGAATAACTCCAGACAAAAACTGTCTCTGGGTAGGACTGTGCGGTAATGGATCGTTAATTGGCCCGGTCTTTTACGATGGTAATCTAAATGGTGAAGCTTACCTAGAAATGATAGACCGAGAAATCCTTCCACAAATATGTATTACTTATGGAAACCGATTTAATCGTATTTGGTGGGTGCCAGACGGAGCTCCTGCTCACAGGAGAGTTATTGTGAAGGAACGCTTGCAGGAAGTCTTCCACCAAAGAGTAATTGCTACAGGCCATGACATTGAATGGCCTCCCAGAAGCCCTGACTTGACCCCGTGATTAATTTTTATGGGGTCATTTGAAAGAGAGAGTATTTGCATCACAACCTATCAATTTAGATGATTTGAGGACTCGCATCACAGCTGAAATCAACTTGTTAAAAGACAATCCAGATCTTATCAAAAGAGTGATGGGGAAGATGAGAGCTCGACTCCAGATTTGTATCGATAGGAATGGCGGTCATGTTGAAAGAAAATGAAACAAAGCATAACTTTTGCAATAAGGAATAAAGAAAAATCTGCTTTGTATCTTATTAAAATTATGTTCAAGTATCTATTATGTATTTGTCTTTTCATTACATCGATAGCGCGCACATTATTTTTTCATTGACCAATTTTGCGCAATCCATTTTGTTGTACCCTTTAGTTAAAAGCAGATGCTTAAACACTAAATCGTTTAAACATGAATAAATTTGAACGTTAATAAAGAATAATTTGCTATATTAACTAAAACAGATCCAAAATATCTCAATTTTTGGAGGAGTTAGTACAATCTAAAGTTGGGTGTACTTTTTTGTGGGACATACGATATGTGTGTGTGTGTGTGTGTGTGTGTATATATATATACAGTACTGGCCAAATTATTAGGAATTTTTTTAAAATTTCATTTTTTGGTATAAAATGTTAAATTAAACCAATTTTAAACGTTGAAAAGTTATTTATTTCTACACAAGAATACATGGTCATTATTTAGCAATAGTTTAGTACTTAGTTTGACCCACCTTAGCTGCCATAATGGCTGCGACACGCTTCGGCATGCCATGAATCAATTTTTTGCATAATTCTTTAGTCGAACGAAGCGTGTTTGTTCGTCAGTTGTCGTTTGGTTGTCGTGCGATGCGGGTGTGTTTCTCTTTCTTTTACGTGTCATTGTAACTACCGTTTAATTTAAATAGTGTATTTACCCAATTTCGGCAATTATTTGTTAGTTTTTAAGTGAATTTGAAAATGGGGCGAAAGAATGACTTGAGTCCACGGAAAATTGGGCAAATACAGGTTTTATTAACTTCTTCTACATTTAAACAAAAGGAAATCGCTGCCAAACTCCATGTTTCACCACAGTCAGTACTTCGTATTAAGAAAAAAATGGTATTTGGAGAAAATGTAGGCCCCAAAAGGGTTGGAAGATGCGGCAGAAAAAGGGTAACGACTCCAAGAACTGATAGACAGATTGCAATTTTGTCTCTTAGAAATAGAAGAGCTACTTGCAAAAACATTTCCAGTAGTCTAGCGGCTGATGGCATCAATATTAGTAGAACAGTCAACAGGAGGCTTCTAACTGCCGGCTTCAAAGCCTACCGCCCAAGGAAGAAGCCCAGGCTCACTGAGGCTATGAAGAAGGCACGTTTTGCATGGGCAAAGGAACACATTAACTGGACTAGTGAGGATTGGGAACAGGTAAGAATAATATTTAACTGTTTAGTTGGGTATTTAACATTAATAGAATGTTAATACAGTAAATACAGTATGCATAGAAGTGTATTTACAGTACGTGATAAAACTGCAGTAAAAATATCTGTAAAGCAGCAAGTCATACTGTACTTCGTTTTAGCTGTACTTCATACGCTATGCACTGACTCTTTCACAGGGCTTTCTTTGATTGCAGGTGGTGTTCTCCGATGAGTCAACGATTGCCGTGCTTGACGATCGTGTTCAAAGTGTAAGAAGGAGGCCTGGAGAAGAATTTTTGCCTGAGTGTCTGTTGAAAACGGTGAAATTTCCACAAAAGATCATGGTTTGGGGAGCAATTTCTGTGCATGGAACTAGTCGTTTGAGCATTGTTGAGGGGAATATGAACCAAGTCAAGTATATAGAAGTACTAAGAGGACGTCTACTGCCTCAAATAAGGGAATGGTATGGTAATAGACGTTGGATTTTTCAACAAGACTGAGCTCCATGCCACACGGCAAAGTCGGTTAAAAAATGGTGTCATGAAAATAGTGTTCGGTTGCTCCCATGGGCTGGAAATTCTCCAGACATGAACCCAATCGAAAGTTTATGGTGTATTTTAAAGGACGTAATCCATGAAACGCCGATAACAACAAAACACCAACTCATAGAGCGACTTATTCAAGTCTGGTTTCACTCTAAACGTATTAAGGAATTATGCAAAAAATTGATTCATGGCATGCCGAAGCGTGTCGCAGCCCTTAAGGCAGCTAAGGGGGGTCAAACTAAGTACTAAACTATTGCTAAATAATGACCATGTATTCTTGTGTAGAAATAATAACTTTTCAACGTTTAAAATTGGTTTAATTTAACATTTTATACCAAAAAATGAAATTTAAAAAAAATTCCTAATAATTTGGCCAGTACTGTAATATATATATATATTATATATATATGTGTATATATTATATATATATATGTGTGTATATATATATATATATATGTGTGTATATATATATATATATATGTGTATATATATATATATGGAATATACTTGGTTTTGAGGCTGTATACATCAAATCAATCTAGTATGTAGACACATTTAATTTAAATTGGTTTCATTTTTTAGCACCATAGACCATACTGTGTTGTAATCAACAAGTGGGGCATTTAAGTTACAATTTGTATACATTTTAGTGGTAGTACACACTATTATTTAAAGCAACATGGTTTCATGGTTAATTATTGTCCTTTGTGATGTTAAATGATAATTCTACTCTTTAAGTGGTTCTAAATTTATTAATGGATATTATTTGTTTCAGGTATTTTCTGAAGTTTTACGTAAGGACCGTACCAAAATGACGAAGGTTTCTATTGAGATCAGGCACAAAATCGTATTCTTACATGAACAGGGAAATTCCCAGTCGGAAATTTCAAGAAAAACCGGCGTTTCAAGACATGCAATACGAGAAATCATCATGGAAAAAAGAAGAAACAAGGATCGTATCGGACAGAAAACGCAGTGGAAGACCTCGAAAACTTTCGGAATCTGATGTCAGACACTTGAAACTTACATCCCTGAGAAATAGACGAGCATCAAGTGCCGAGCTGTCATCAGAACTTGCTCAAACTTCAGGAACACAAGTGCATCCTTCCACCATTAGAAGAGTACTGATTAAAAATGGTCTTCATGGGCGAGTAGCTAGAAAAACCATTACTTAGGAAAGGGAATAAAGCCAAAAGATTAAAATATGCACGGGAACATCGTCAATGGAGCATGGAACAGTGGAAAAAGTACTTTGGAGTGATGAGTCAAAATTTGAGATATTTGGGACAAAGAGAAGACAGGATGTGAGGAGGAGGACCAATGAAGATCTCAGACATCTGTCTACAACCAACAATTAAGCATGGAGGAGGGTCTATAAAAGTCTGGGGGTGCATATCAGCAAATGGAGTCGGTGATTTGGTGAAGATAGACGGAATCATGACAGCTGAAAAGTATAGACAGATATTAATACACCATGCAGTTCCCTCAGGATTACGTCTGATCGGCCGGAACTTTATATTCCAACATGACAATGACCCCAAACATACTGCTAATAATGTCAAAAAATATTTGGAAAGAAAAGAGGCTGCTGGAGAGCTCCAACTAATGGAATGGCCACCACAAAGTCCAGATTTGAACATCATTGAAGCTGTTTCGGATTATCTGGAACAAAAGAAGATAGAGAAGCAACCAAAATCACAGGATGAACTATGGGCTGTCTTGCAAAATGCTTGGAATAACATTCTGAATGATTTTCTCGAGTCTCTGCAGCAAAGTATCCCGAAAAGGATCAAGGCTGTTATCGAGTCAAAAGGGGGACATACCAAATATTAGGAACACATTTATTTTTGGTGAAGGTTTTTGTTTCTATGTGGTGCTATGTGCTATTAGCTTAAATATACTTCATTATAATGTTCATTTGTACACTTATTAACCTTTATGACCTTAAAATTAATGAAATTGCAACTGGCCAAGACTTTTGCACAGTAGTGTATATGTGCATGACTCCAGATTTGAAAAAATTTACTGGAGCACAGCTCTGAATTTACTTTTTTCCCCTTACACCACTAGATAGGTTAATGATAGTAAACTCTTGAATTGACGACATACCAATTACAAATTGTTTTAGCTAAACATAATAATACAATAATGTACAGTTTATAACTCGCCTTAAGTTTATTTATTCATTGCAGCAGCAACAGTGGACGATGTTAGACCTTGCATGTAGGCATTTGTTGTGAATTTACCGCCATGTATGCTTGGCCACTGATCAATGGCTTTCTGTGTGATCATTACAGCAGATCTAGTGCCTGGAGCTGGACCCTCCTTCACAATTCTGCACAGCTTAGTCAAATGAGATGGCTTAATGGATCCTTTGTGTTCAACAATGTAACCAAGAATGGAGAATGTCCCTTCAGCTGGTGCTTCACTCCAGGCAGTTGATCCATCTTTATCAAAATGCTTTAATCTCTCTGTGATTCCTTTCCACAGCTGTTCTATATATTCTGTCAGCCAATTTATCACTGAGTCTTTTGTAAAACTACTTTCAGATCTGGTTCTGGATGGTCTAGCAACTTCAGCAACCTGGTAGTAATCAGAACGTTTCTTGATGTATTTGTAAACTTCATTTAGGATGTAATCCTCAGCTGTTAGTTCCTTTTCCTGCCCTGTGGTATCGTGCTTAAATTCAGAAACTACATCATTTGCATTTCCTCCATTAGCTAATTTGGAAATTGTTTCCATCACTCTTAACATAACAGTTTTCCCTCCTTCTTTATAAAATATATTTTCTACAAATTCTGCACTAACTGTGGTTTTTTGAGCTACTTGCAACATAATCTTTGTTACATAGGAAATCAATACATAGAACTTGGCACTAATTTCTTTCTCTTGTGGATGATCAAAAAACACACAATTTTCCACAAATCTGTCAAATTGATCAAATTCGTAATTAACCATGCGAGTATCAGATTTGAGTTTTTCTCTTAAAACCAATGATATTGTCAAGAACCATATTGGTATAGTCAAGGCCTGATCTCAGATTTGAAGTGTGATTCTGAATAAAGTCTAAGAGCTCACTTAGTTTACAAATTTTCTTCAATGCATCAACGTGGGCTCTGTTCACAAGATGCATTAAGCCCCATCGAAATTTGAAATTTTCTCCAAACAACTTTTTCATTTCGTTTTTAAATGGCTCGTTGTCCTTACAAAAAGCCCCATCTCCAACCATTCCAGATACCTTGGATTTAATTGCTTCTTCAGATAGTTTCAAGTGATTAGGAGACCAACACATCAAAAATTTCATTGGCCAAATAAACTCCTGATTTGCTGCGTACTAAATTTATCCCAGCCAGTTTTACAGTCTTATCTTCTTCACTCATAACTAATACAACTAGCATGCTTAATCCCAAAATTGTTCCAATGTCAGCTGTTATTGTTACTGAAGTTTGTTCTAAGAACCACTTTACAGTTTGTTCTTTAAGTTGATTATCTAATAGCTCACAAGTTGTCTCGCACGCATGTGTGCTATGATTCAAATTTCCAACCTCACAACCTGACCTATGTAATACAGCTAGAAGTACTGGATATAGAGCCCATGCAGTGTTTTTCATTATGTAGTATAAGATGTTGCCACATAAGTCTTCTATGCGTTTAGTAGTGTTCCGAGAAGATGTTTTCATCACTTCATAAACAGCAGCTCTTTGATGATGATGAAGTTTAATTAAATGTCTCTTCAGGTGGGTTTTCAGATTTCTAAACCATCTCTTGATTTTCTCCTTGTTTGCATACATAGGTTAAATCTTTAACATTGAAGTAACCTTTTATGTTAGAATGTTTGTCTGAAGCACATGCTTTGGGGTCTGTGCAATCTATGCAATATAATGTAAACATTTTATCAGAAGCATCATCAATATCTTCTTGATTATCATCATCATCATCATCTTCTTCCTCAACAGGAATTTGCAATTTAACGTAGATAAATGTAAAGTTTTGCATATAGGTTCTCGCAACAATAATTACGTGTACACGATGGATGATAGGGATTTAGCGAGCGTTGACGAGGAAGTAGATTTAGGCGTACGCGTAACTAAAGATTTAAAGGTTAGGAACCAGTGCCTGGAGTCTTGCGCAAAAGCTAATAGGATGTTAGGCTTCATAGCGCGTAATTTCGAATTTAAATCGAAGGATATTATATTGCCCCTTTACAAGTCCCTAGTCAGGCCTCATTTGGAATATGCCGTTCAATTTTGGTGCCCGTACTTGCGTGAGGATATTGATAGGTTAGAAAGGGTTCAGCGTCGTGCCACGAAACTTATTCCGGCATTGCGCAATAAGCCTTATGAAGATAGGATTAAAGTGTTAGACTTGTATTCACTCGAAACTAGGAGATTAAGGGGGGAGCTTATTGAAGTTTTCAAAATCGTTAATAACATCGATAACGTAAATTTTGACAAATTGTTCACTTTCGATAATAGTAATACTCGCAATAACGGATTCAAGTTGCGTGGCAGACGTTTCATTACTAATATCGCTAAAACTTCTTTACGTTTAAAGTAATTGATAAATGGAATAATCTTCCCGCGTCAGTCGTTCATTCTACCAGCGTTAATGTGTTTAAGAACCGTCTTGACAGACATTTTAAAAATTTAACGTTGTTTAAAATTAAAAAGAAAGTTAACAACAGGAGCTCTGGTGGTGGTGCTCGAGGATGAGTCTGTTGACGATGAATGCCAGCTTGTGACATGCCAGCGTGTGATGCCAGCAATAAAAGAGAAAAAAAAAAAAAATTAGACTAACACGAATGTAGATGTAGCTCAGAGCGTAAACTAACCCACTTTTTGTTTAATTTTACCTACTTTTTTTTTTCCTTATCCTCCTTACTTTGCATGTCTCTAACTCTTTTCTTGCATGTTTGTAGTTTGCATGGTATGACAGTGAGTTAAGACTGTGTTTGCATGGTTTGTAAGCGTTCTTATTTTACTTCTTTTCATCTTTCACCCCTCTCCTATATTCTCCGACTATTTTTCTGACTTGTCGGCAGTGGCCGGCGGATGATGATGGTGAGACTTTTTCCCTCTTTTTCTGAATGAATGTTAACCCACGAATGATAGGTGTTGCTCCTTACTTAACCCCTTATTCTCCTCTCTTCTCTTAACCCCCTACTCTCTCCTTTCTCTCGGGCTAGCCTTAGAGTGGATCTTAGGGTCTTTGTTAGCCTTAGCTTCTGTAGATCTGTAGAACAGCTATATCTACATCAGGCATATTAGTGTCACTATTTGCAATGTTTTCCATTATATCACTTGGTACTGAAAATGAATCATCAGCATGCCCTAGATCCTTTTTCCACCAATTTGAATGTAGATTTGATCAAATCATTGTTCAGGATTTCTTGTATTGATTTACACTTGCTTAAATGGGCTATGGAAATGTCAAATTTGTTGCTTTTTGCTTTATTAGATTGGATGCAACACTTGAACTTGAAGGCATATTTTGACTTCTCTTTATTAACCACAACAGCTTGGTGAGTTTCTTTTGTTAGGCGCAAAATTGCATTCAGTGTCTTCTGGATTTGGGAATTTTCAAATTCCTCTAAAGCAGTTTTGTTAGTCTGATGCGCAGATTCCTCACTTACCTTTTGTTTCTTAGGTGGAGGAGAAGCACTTTCTTCAGTCTGTGAAACATCTAGTGAAAAAGTTTCATTTTCTAGATTAGCAGTTGATGAAGTTGGTTCATTTTTCTGAGGTCTAGCACTAGCACATTTTGTGAACAAACTAAATGACTGCTTTGCCGTATCTCTCTGCTGCACTTCATCCTGGTATTTCTTTACTGCAATATCTAAGCTGTGGGCCCAAACTCTGGGACCTCTTGTATTGTAACAAATATTTTTTTTGGAATTAAAATGTTCCTCCCAGTTTTGCTTCTTTGAATATTTGTTCTTGCATTGACCACAAAAGTAACCCCTTTTAACACCCTCACTTTTCTCTCCAACTTCATCAATATTAGGATCCATTATTGATTATTGACTACCTGAAAAAATACAAAATAAGTAAAAGTTAGTAAATATAGTATGGTAAAAGTGAGTAAAAGTAAGTAAATATAGTACAATGAAAGTAAGTAAAAGTAAGTGCTTTAAACTTAGTAAAAGTAAGGAAGAGTAAGTAAAAGTAGGTAAGTTAAAGTAAGTTTAAACTTAACTAAACTTTTCAATTCTAGTCATGGTGGATTACTTAAAACCGCACAAGTAATTATCTGGCCAATTTATCAAACCTGGCCGAGATCAATGGAACATAGTCCAATCCTGATAATTTTATATCATAAAAATATACGTTTTAATAAAATTTTAATTATCAAAACATTGAAGCTTAACAAAAAATAAAAATAATTGTTAAATATGGAATTACCAACTAAACTTAAAATAAATTTGTAATTTAAAAAAAATTGGTTTGTACAAGAACGTATACGCAAAAAAATTGCATAACGTCTAGCGGATGAACAAAACCCAAACCCAAATTTACTTTTTCTCATGGTCAAATTTACTGGAGCAATGCTCCCAGGAATCTGGAGTCATGAGCAGGCCCTCTCAGAGGTCCAGAGACGCCCGGGCCACTTCCAACTTTTGAGGCCCATAGCTAAACCCAATTATTATTTTCACTGCAAAACTTTATATTCAAACCTGAAAGTTTCTAAATTTGAAGTCCCCCTTAAGCTTGAGACCCAGGCCAAATGGCCCTCCTAGTCCCCCCTCTGATAGGCCCTGCCTGTAAGTACTCTCTCTTGTCTCCCAAAAGCTACCTTACCAGGGATGGGTTCAAGTACTGGCGGCAGTACTTGTGGACAAGTACAAGTACTAAAGGAAAATAATTCAAGTACCAGTACAGAGTTTTTGCATAATACTTAAGTCCAATTACATAATGATGTATTTAAGTACAATTACAAGTACATTTTTATAGGTAGTTTAATAAAAATCTTTAAATGAGATTCATCAGGTTCCATATGTTGGATGGATTAGATGCCATGATGATATACTTAATGCACACACGTACAGCTATGTGTGGTTACTGTGGTAGGCTGGTAGCTACTGAAAGATTGAAGTGAAGAGTGGCACAAAGTCAACATGTTGATGCCTGTTGAGACTTGAGAGAGAGAAAACAGAGTTGCCAGATAGTACCATTGGGGCTTATAGTATGCCAATTTTAATAAATAACAATTTGTAATAATAGAAATAATTTATCAACAATGAAAATACAATTGCAATAAAATTATTACTTTGTTGACATTAAATAAACATTTAATTTTGTTTACATGCAACATGTACTTGAAAAGTACTTGAAAGTACTTGATTTTTCAAGTACTTATGGGCTAAGTACAAGTACATTGACTATTTAAATCCCAAGTACCAGTACAAGTACACAAAATTTTGCACTAAGTAAAAGTACTTGTACTTGAACCCAAGCCTGTACCTTACCGATACCAATTCTAGATCTTACTTCCTTATTGCAATCTCCATTGTTGGTTAATAAATTTCCCAGATATTTAAACTGCTCAGCTTCTTCTAAGGTCCGATTTCCTATCGTTAGGTTCATTTGTGCTCCTTTCCTTTTTGCAATTTTCATTACTTTTGTCTTGGTCTCATTAATTCTCATTCCGAATTCTTCCGCCGTTGTTGTCAAGCTATTGACCATTCTTTGCAGTCCTTCCTCAGTACTACAAACAAATGCCTTGTCATCTGCAGACCTTACAGATTTGACCAATTTACCTCCCACTCTGATTCCCTCTTCCAAATCTGAGTGTGTTTCTATTATTTATCATTGCTTCCGCATAGATGTTAAATAACACTGAGGACAGGGAGCATCCTTGCCTAACCCCTCTCCTAACCAGTCCAGGCTTCGATTCTCCTCCTGCAACTCTAACATTCACAGTCTGCCCAAGATATAGATTTTTCATCAGCCTATGGTCCCTCCAGTCAACATTAATATTCTTCAATATTTCCATTAGTTTCCTCCATTGGACTGTTTTATTGACTGAAAAAGCCTTTGACAAACATTTCGTAAGCGTGTTCCAGCACACTTTCCCTCATTCTCATACCAATAGCTTCTCTTGTTTCGCATTTTGACCTAAATCCAAACTGATCCTCTCGAATGTACTGCTCAGCTCTCTTCGTTAGTCTTCTGGTTAGTATTCCTTAGCAATCTTTTTGAGGCATGGCTGACCAAGCTTATGGTTCGAAATTCTGAACACTTGGTGACTCTCGGTTTCTTGGGGATAGTAATCATAGAGACCCATAAAGTCAGCAGACACTCTCCACATTCGTACATGTTTCTGCACAATACATTCACCTCCTCTCTAGCATCACCTTCAAGATTCTTCAAAAGTTCTGCTGGTACATCATCGGGTCCTTGGGCCTTGCCATTTCTTAGGTCTTTTACAGCCATCTCTACTTATTTTTCCAATATGTCCGGTCCCATACAATCTGCTTCCTCCATTTCGATGTTATTAGGTTTATTCTCTTTATCATACAGTTCTTCAATATACTCAGTCCATCTCTTCCTTATATCTTCTGGTCTTTTCAGTATTTCTCCATTTCTCCCTGCTATTTCTCGCACTCCCAAGCTGCTACTTTTCCATCTATTTATGTCCTTAACTTTTTGGTACATTAAATCAGTTCCTCCTCTCCTTTCTAATTCCTCCATTTCCCCGCACTATTCTTCAAGCCCACATCTCGCTTGCTTTATCAGTTTCTCTTCTCAGTTCGTTATTCAACTGTGTGTATCATTCTCTCCCTTCTGTATTTATGCTCTTCCATTTTCTTCATTTTGTCAAGCATCTCTGTAGTGACCCAGGGTTTCCTTGTTTCTCTTTTCACATAACCGATATTTTCCTGTGCAGTCTCCTTTATGATGTCCCTCAGTCTACACCATCTTTCTTCACTTGTCACATGAATGTGGCCGTCATTTCTTTGCCTACTTCTCTCCATTCACATTTTTAGCAAAAACTACAGTATCCAATTTCTTCCTTTCTTATATATATATATATATATATATATATATATAAAGGTCATCCAATAAGTAATGTCGTTTTTTACGATAGATTAAGTTTAAACTAGTCCTAGTCGGTTTAAGCATAAATTTTACGAAGGTTATATCTAAGAGGAGATCGATCGTGTTTCGCTACATACTTTACAGACCTTGACTAGTGAAGACGTGTTTTGCTCTGTGAACCCCCTCATAAACATGGCGGTATCAGAAGAGCATATCAGGCATATAATGCTTTAAGAGTTCAAAAAAGGGAATAGTGCTACTGAAGCAACGCGAAACATTCAGGACGTTTATGGCAACGATATTCTGCATGTGAGGAAATGTCAAAGATGGCTTCAGAAGTTTAGGAATGGTGACTGCTGTTTGACAGATGCAGCACGCTCTGGGCGCCCTGCTGAGTTTGATGATGACCTGCTGTTAGCCGCACTTGAAGGAGCCTGTTCAACAACTGTCGAAGAATTGGCCCAGAAACTCGATTCATCCCCGTCCACCATCCATCGACATTTGCACCAACTCGGGAAAGTGCCTTAGTTAGGAAAATGGGTGCCACATGAATTGTCGACAATATGAGGGTGCGGGTAAACATTAGCACAGCTCTTCATTCCCGTGAACTCCAAGATTCGTTTTTGCACCGTTTAGTGACTGGTGATGAAAAGTGGATACTGTACCAGAATGTTAAGCGCCGTCGACAGTGGGTTTGTGCCGGAGAACCAGCAACACCACAGCCAAAACCAAATCTTCACCCTCGGAAGGTGTTGCTTAGTGTTTGGTGGGATAAAGGTGGTGTAATACACTTTGAAACCTTACCACACAACCAAACAATCACCGCTCAAGTCTACTGTCAACAACTGGATCGATTGAACGCTGCACTTAAAGAAAAGAGACCACCTTTGGTTAATCGGAAAGGAGTCGTGTTCCATCACGACAACGCACGTCCTCATACCGCTCGGATCACTTCTGCAAAAATTGAAGAGCTTGGGTGGGAAAAACTTCCACATCCTCCATATTCTCCAGACTTTGCGCCTTCAGATTATCATCTCTTCAGGAGTGCAAAACTATCTTGACGAGAAACGGTATACTTCTTTAGATGACCTGCACACCACTCTCTATATTTTTTGCCTCAAAACTGCCAGAATTTTATAAACATGGCATTGAAAAGCTTGTATGACGTTGGCAGTGTCATTGATTGCGATGGAAAATATATACTAGATTAAAAAGTTTCAGTTGAGTTTTTTTTGTCCTTCAAATTCCGATCTAAAAAACATTACTTATGGGATGACATAATATATATATATATATATATATATATATATATATATATATATATATATATAATATCAGGCATCGGGTATTTACTTGACATATTCTCAATTACAATTAATGTAGATGTTGAAATACTTACTTACAATTACAGAATTACATTTACAAAGAATTGCATTTTTTTAATAAATACCCACTATTTGATTTATGTCATGCTTTTCTACCTACATATTTCAAATTCCATTTTCAGTTTTGGCCATCTTCAATGAAAACTAGATAATTTGAAGTCATTTTTAACATTGCTTGGAACTATTTTTCACCCAGCAGTTCTTGCTGTGGACCATTGGACATAGTATGTGATATGGTCTAATGAAACTAAGACGCTCAAAAAACACTGATGAGATTAAAGAACTGGCATTTATTTTATCAAAATAATAAGGGCAAAAAACTGGCACTTTAATATTCATGTAATTGAAAGTAATTGACTCTAATTGTATCAATTACCTTGTTTCCTAATGTAATTAATTACAACTACAATTACTTGCCAATTACATGAAAAGTAATTAATTACCATAAATTACAATTACCCCATGTCATATATGTGTGTATATATATTATATATATATATACACACACGTTAACCTCGTTGATGTTTCGTGTGTTAGTCTCTTCACACGAAGCTCAAGTTGGTGGCCCCGCCTCTAAGCCTGGCTTGGTGGAGGAACGAGTTGCTTTCTTGCGCGCTCCACCGCGTCAGTCGTTCATTCTACCAGCATTATGATGTTTAAGAACCGTCTTGACAGACATTTTAAAGGTATTAACGTTGTTTAATTTAAATAACAACAAAGTTAGTAACAGACGCTCTGGTGGTGGTGCTCGGGGATGAGTCTGTTGACGATGAATGCCAGCTTGACATGCCAGCGTGTGATGCCAGCAATAAAATTATTAAAAAAAAAAAAAAAAAAAAAATTAGACTAACACGAATGTAGATGTAGCTCATAGCGTAAACTAACCCACTTTTTGTTTAACTTTACCTACTTTTTTTTTTTTCCTTATCCTCCTTACTTTGCATGTCTGTAACTCTTTTCTTGCATGTTTGTAGTTTGCATGGTATGACAGTGAGTTAAGACTGTGTTTGCATGGTTTGTAAGCGTTCTTATTTTACTTCTTTTCATCTTTCACCCCTCTCCTATTCTCTCCGACTATTTTTCTGACTTGTCGGCAGTGGCCGGCGGATGATGATGGTGAGACACTTTTCCTCTTTTTCTGAATGAATGTTAACCCACGAGTGATAGGTGTTGCTCCTTACTTAACCCCTTATTCTCTTCTCTTCACCCCCTACTCTTTCCTTTCTCTCGGGCTAGCCTTAGAGTGGATCTTAGGGTCTTTGTTAGCCTTAGCTTCTGTAGATCTGTAGATCATCATCTTCATCTTTTGAAGACTTCAACTTTGACTCCTGTTACGTTTCTGATGTCCTTTGGAAGCTGGTTAAAAAGTCTTTACCTCCTAATAACCAAGCCACTTTCCTTGTGTTGAAGAGGTCCCTTGTTGAGCCTTTAATTTGGAAACGCTACACATTCTGCCTTTCCTATTTTCCAACGTTGTTTAGATGGTAATTGGTAGGGATGTACCGATATCGCTTTAGTCGATAACCGATAATTAAAAACAGTATCGGCCGATTACCGATATGTAGCTAGGGATTTTTAATTCGTCATATTTTTGAAACATTCATAATTTATTTTGTGTTGAAAATTAGCAACAAAGCAATAATTCTTTTCATTAAAGATGGCAACACTGCATTAGATGTTAGTTTTGTTTGTTATACAATTGGACTGTGGGCTTATGTTGGGCTTAGTAATCGTGTCTTTTGGGGAACTTAGCTCCGAGATATTTGGGAGCACCATCAACAACAGTTGCGAGCGAACGCATGTTCAGTATTGGAGGAAAGATTGGCAGTGCTGCTAGAAATCGGCTCTCCTGAACATACAGAGCAGCTGCTATTTTTACACGAGAACTTAACCCTTGTGAAAAAATAACGAGTTATGTGAAGTGATAAAGCAATAAAATATTGTAAATTTCATCCTCTAAATCAGTGATTCCCAACGTGGGGCGCAGTTTGAATATTTTGGGGGGCAATTTGAAAACCAAGACTAAATACCCAAATTCAACTCGTTTGGCGAGAGCTACGGTTACCATTCCCATCTTCATATTTGGTGGAATGTGGTTTTAGTGCTGTAAGTGACTTACTACAGAAAAAAAGAAACCGACTGGATATCACAAAACGAGGAGACTTAAGACTGAAGCTAACTAAGTTAGTGCCTGAAATCAAAACCATTTGTAGTAAACATCAAGCTCAAGGATCTCACTAACTTGAGATTATCAAACTTTAAATTTGCTGTATTTTTACCTAATATTGTGAATTTAAAGTGGTATTATTGATTAAATTACTTTTTTGTGAATTTAAAATTGCAACTTTTCAACTGAAGTTTTATTTCAAGGTAATAATTTAGTTAGCTTCAACCTCAAGTTTATTTACTCGTATTAAATGTACTCATATTATTTTAAATAATACCTTTTCAACACCAAATTTGTTTTTATATTAATGGGGGGCATCAAATTTTTTGAGGTGTCGAGGTGGGGCATGGCGCAAAAAAGGTTAGGAACCACTGCTCTAAATAGTCTTTTATTCATAATTTTGGAAAAATCGAACTTTTGAAATATCGGCCGATAGGTACCGATATTTTTGAAAACCTACCGATATATCAGTACATTCCTAGTAATTGGGTTTAGTTTGAGGTTTGGTACCAGTTTTTCGATCATTTTCCATATGTAGATTATGGTGTACCTCTCTCCTTTCCAGGGAGTACAGATTTAGTTTACATAGTCTTTCCCAGGAATTGAGTGCTTTGTCGCCATCAATCTTTGCTGTAAAATGTGTGCGCGTTTCTTCTAGTTTATCAGTTTCTTCCTTTTTATATGGGGACGTCAAGACTGAGCAGTATTCAAGTTTTGGGATGATCAGTGTTTTCAGCAGGGGAATCATTACTGTTTGTCCCTTTTGAAAGTTTTTGGTACCTGTCCCGCGACTCTCTTTGCTTTGTTTATCGCTATCTGATTTGGTATATGTACAGGGTGTTTCATAACGTGTGGGACGCACTTTCAGGATGGATTCAGGACCCGAAAACAATGAAAAAGTTTTATAAACACGCCCGAAATCGTTTTGTTTCCGAGTTACAGCCCGTTGTGTGTTCCAGTAAGTATCCGCCTTACCTTTAAAAGAAGAGCTAAAAATGACCGCCTTGCTGTACATCACCCATTCAAAGAGCAATCACCCCCCCCCCCCCCATCAAATACACCATCGTCATAACACGAGACTGCTCAGTGATTTTATACACAAACCTAACTATACAATAGAAACTTAAAAGAGTGCATTCTTTTTCAAAGATGATGATATACGGAATGCAATCCCCGTGTAATATATCAGGCAGGGTTCATCACTAAATGTATTTGGCCAATCACTAAAAAACCACTTTATTAGCTCCTTTTAACGTTACAAGTTCACTACTGCGTTTTTATCGTAGTAATGAAGTTCGCATTTTATAATCCACTTTTTAAAATATTTTAATTTCATTAATCACTTAATTTCGTAATTCGTTCGTTTATAATTTTTTTTATTAAACCTCATTTATTTTCTACTAAATATACAATAAATTATTTAATTTAACACTCCGTAACATTTTGTAAACTTTGTATTGTATTTATTATTATTATTATTATTATTATTATTATTACTTGCCACTTTCACTTTTTATCTATAAAGCCTCCATGCTTCCAACGGCATATTCAGAGGAGATTACTGTGAATATATTAATGTCATAACAAATATCTAAAAATTGGAGCGCGCGCGCGCACACACACACACACCACACACTTATTCTTTTCTGAATAAAAGATTTTTGAAAGATTTTTTAATTTGAAAGCGTTTGCTTACAACTGACCTTGTCCCCACCATAATCCTCGCGATTATTTTTGTTGGTTATTTTTTAAAGGATAAAGTCTGCAAGAATAAGTCAATCCAGTAATTGGCTACAAAATGAAATCACAACTAACAGATTTGCAGTTGGTTTTAGCACGAACTGCTCAAAATTTCAAAGCGTGCGTAAATCAAATTATTGAGATTAATGTTAATTATATTAAGTGATTACGGTATCATAAAAAAAACAAAAAACAACGAAGTGTACACACTTCGCATTTGTAACGTGCATACAGAAAGTTAAGAAATAAGCCCTTTCTTGATTATACTGTATATATATATATATATATATATATATATATATATATATAATAAATCCACAATGAAAAAGGAAAATGATTTCAAGGTCTTTCGTGTATTCAGAAGTACACCTCGTCAGGGAATAATGAGGTGTACTTCTGAATACAAGAAAGGCCTTGGAATAAATTTTTTTCCCTTGTGGGTTCACATCATTCATTCATTCATTTCACATGTTTAATTGTGAAATTCATCAGATAGATATATGTAGATATATAGATAGATATAATATATAGATATATACACTATATAGATAGCCCTGGGCAATACACACTAAATTAAATATATTAGTATATAAATGATATTTTTCTTTCCTATTCCTCTTCAGAGAAAGAACTGATCTTTCTAGACTCGTTTTTTCCTGCCGAGACGACATTCAGGTCTTGCAACTTGTCCTGCGTGCGAGCAAGTTGTGTGCAATAATTATAACTGTTTTTTTTTTTACCCCCCGTTTGTCCCCCCCCCCCCCCCCCCCCCCCTCGTGGCTCTTTCCTGCCGTGGAACACCTTGTTTGCCTAATTATTATAATACGGAAGACACAGTGACATTGTTTTCCGTTTCCGTCATCGGCTGCTAATTAGAATGAATGAGGAAGCGTTTTATGATGAGTCTCCTTTCGTAACGAGTCGCCAAACAAGAACCACTGTTGAATCTAGAACTCGCGACGGGAGTTGGGATTCACCAGGAGGATTGAGTTGGGTGTCTGGGATCCAGCGGCGGGTGTCTGTATATACGAGATGCGTGCAGACTGCGGAGGGAAGGAGGGAGCTGGGGGAGTAAGGGAGTGGGAAGGAGGGAATTACGTGCGGGATGTCACACTTTGGTGGGGCCCTACGTCTCGATTATGCGTATCGGCTGCGAATGATCTGTTAAGGACAATGATAGGCCAAAGACAGCTGTAATGAAGTTTGCACGCGTATACAGACATAGTGGAGAAGGGTTTGAATCTTTTTGAGATCGCGTATGTTGCGTAAATTCTTTATTATAGCTAGTGTTTTGTACGTCGTAGCGTTATGGACAGTAGGGTAGTAGGTATCTATAGTTACGTAAAAGAGGGGAAGCATTGTTGAAAGTGCTCGAAAATTAATAATTAGCTACGCTTTTCCTTTATATATTACTCGGGCGAAATTAATCCTATATAAAATTTTAACTTACAAATTGTTAATAATTAATTTTTTTTTCTTTTTTTTTTTGGCTCAATGGTGTATTTATGGTATACTATCCAGTCTGGTTTACAAATTTCCAAGTTTGGTCAATTTTGATGTTTGCCCACCCTCGGGCATTTGCCATAACTCGGGCAAAATTCAAATGGAAGAAAAAAGTAATAATAGAAAAAGGCGTTCCTGCATTTTTTTTTAAATTTTTTTTAGAGTTTTTCATCACATTTCGGACATAAGTCTCGTTTTGGACCTTAAACGTGAGACGTTGAAGTTGATGTTAGGCGATGTCTTTTGTTGCGAGTTGAGGCATGAATGTTTATTACCTTGTACTGGTCCAATTAAAACTTCTCAGCTGTTACGTGCGGTTAAAAAAAAAAATAAAAACGCACGGATCGAGGAGTCCAGTCGCTAAGTGAACCGGAAACAATATTTTAATTTTATCCGTGTAGTGTGTGTACTTAATAAATATTAGGTTAATCGGTAGAGGAGGAACCTTTATTATAATTATTATTTTTTTTATATTCCGATTAGCTGCTGCTGCTATCCATTTTTTTTTATTGTCCCAAGCGTGTTTACTCTTTTAGATTCTTTGAGGTTTATAGACATTGGTTTATTGGCCATACATTTGTTTTTATTGCGTGGTCAAGGTTAGGTTTAGTCGTAAGGGTGGAAAAGGGTGAAGTGGTAATTTCTCGTTTTTAACTCAGCCTTGCAGGATTTCTCGGAAACGTGTTTTAGTTTGTTTTTGTAACTTATATTAGTTGTAACAGTTTCCTTAATCCTCCCAATCTCGAGTGGGATTTCGGTACACACACACACACACACACACACACACACACACACACACACACACACCACACACACACACACACACACAGCTATTAATAAGTTTTCATTTAACAGGAATATCGTAACTATCTTATTACTATTGCAACATTTTTGTAAATTTTCACCCAATTTTCATCATATCGCTTAAAGTTGAAAAAAAGAAATATGTAAAAATTTCATGATGTTAATTTAAGAATAAATGATAGAAAAAAAAATAGAATGTGGTTTTTTTTAAACTTTTAAATGACATTTTAGGCTGTGGGCAAATCATCTCTCTATTTCAGTATTGACTGGGTTAAAAGCCTCTTACCCGCTTCACCTAGCGTCATCACCTTGATATTATTTTAAGCTTTCTAATTTAAAAAAAAAAGCTTATTTTGTGTCTGAAATATTTTTCCTTTTAACTTTCATTGTTAATTGATTGAGTGAAGTTGTGGTATGGTAGTGTTTTCTTTTTATTTTCCTACGCTTATACAAATTCTTACTGTATGTATAATCGTAAGTATCAGTTTGTATAAAAATGTAAAATCCCTCCTGCCCCCTGCCCCCCTTTGATGTTATTAATTGTTAATATTTCATTGGATATTGTTGTCATAACGTGCCCTTTGAGGAAGGAGGTTTGGGTAATGCACGATGAAAAGTGTGGGAACAGGTTGAAGAGTGAACGATTTCATCTTCTGTCGCTTTTTGGACTCTTTCGGGGTATTGGGGTATTATTTTTTCTTTATTTTTATTAACCTGGCTGACCGCTGGCTTCGTGCCAACCCAGATGCCCAATTAGCCACCCAGAAAAATTCTTCTATTCTTTAATTTTGCTTATTAAGATCGGGTATTTATTTGAATTTTGTGTATATGTATATATATATATATATTTTTTCTTTAGAATGTTTTTACTTTTTTTTTATTATTTCTTCCAAACGTGGAATTTATTATTAGTTCGAGACGAATTCTGATGGAGAGGAGAAAAAAAGTGATTCTTCGAAATGTTTATGGCATTCGCAGCGTCTTGAACGGTCAATCTCCTTTGGGGAAGTTTTTCTCCTTTTGTAAGCCAACTTTTGATTGGTGTTTGAGACATTAAACCGGTGCTGATTGGTCTTCTTTTATTAACACGAACGTTCATTGGTTGAAAGGGGATAAATGGATAAGGTTATGAAAAGGCAGTTTTTGTTGCTTCGTGCTCGGTGCCCCATTCGTACCCCTACCCCACCCCTCTATTACCCACCTTCCCTTTACCACCACCACCACCACCTCCCTCCTCCCCCTCTTTAGTACCCACCCGCACCTTTTTTCCCATTTTAATTAAAAGTTTTGATTTCCCCCCCTTTTTAACCCCCACCCCCGCCCCTATAACCCTCTCCGTTCTTATCTTCTCTCCCCCCAGACAATGCCCTCTCCTTCCTCCCCCTCCCCGCGTCTCACTACCTCCCCCATTCCTTACTTAAAACCAACGTTCAGAAAGGTTTTGTTTTCTTTTACAGGTTTTAATCTTTTGGAGGTTGTTGTTGTTGTTGTTGTTGTCGTCGTCGTCGTCGTTGTCTTGAGTTGGGTTTAGGTTTGTTGGGCCATTGGTTGGCATTACCTTCTCGGTTGTCGTACCTATACGGATTTTCTTTCGCCATACAATTTGTCAATACCTTTGTTTTTGTTTTTTCATATCCGTTTAATGGCTTTAAAAATTATTTGTATAAAGCGACATTTGGTAACTGAAAAAAATTACAAGAAAGAATATCCCCCCCCCCCCCCCCCCCCCCTTTTTTTTTTTTTTGCCAATGCTGTAAGGACTTAAAAATGGTCGGAGAAGTTTTTGGCACTTATCTCCTTCGCCTCCCGAGTCTATGACATGATACTTATATAATTGTAATTGAAGGGTGATAACTCCTTGCTCCCAGGGTTTCGTTTACGTCTTTTTGAAAGTCACGGTCAGGCCGAGGAGCCGAGGTAGGTAGAATGATAAAGTTTGAGGGAGGGATGAAGTATTGGGGGGGGGGGAGGGGGGGTAAGAGTTAGGGGTTGATTTCGTTAGGGGAAGGGGTGCGGATTGAGCTCAAATTTTGGCGAGGGTGATAATATGCTCCCGTTTCTGTACTTGATTCTCAATTAATGTTGATGAAAAGAAGGCTGTAAATTTTTTCTTTTATTTTTTTTAAGTCATTATTATTGGTGTAACCTCAGTTGCATTTTGATTGAACGTCTCGTTGATAAGCCGACTTCAAGGTTGGTTTTGCGTCTCTTCCCTTCTATTAAACGTTCATTAAAAAGAGAACTAATAAGGGCAGGAGATGATATTACAAACGTGTTGTTTAGTAGTCAAGAGTGAAACCAATCGTAGTAATGATAATTATGTTGGTGCGAAATATGAAGTTTATGTTCGAACACCACTTTTAAGAGTTTACATTTGTGTGCGCGCGCGTGTGTTGTGTGTATTTTTTTTGAATATGTATGTCGTCATTTTAAGCAAACTAATTCGAGCAGATAAAGAGAATAGGCGCTCAATATTTTTATTATTTCTTTCTCCTCCTATTTTTAAACTCGTAAATGTAAACACATCATAACTCTGAAAGCGAAGCCACACCACTAATAACGTTTTAAGCGAATTTTAAATTGGGATTCTTTTATAGCTTTATACTTTACGATACCTTCGCACAAAATAAAACAACAGACTTAAAATATACAGTCATGGAATACCTTTGAGGTTAAGACCACGATCAGATATATTCTATTCGGGTTGTTAATTTTTTTTTTAATTACTTAACCTCGCTGGCGATATTTTTGCGCGATAGGGAGAGGACAAAGACGCGAGGAATGTTAGAGAGAGAGAATTCTCTCGCGCGCGCACGCACACGCGTGTGTACTTTATTTAGTAGTTACTGGAGACTCGTATGAACTTTGTAACATCGTACCGTACTTGATCTTGTACGTTGTTCTTGTATGTGGCCCTACAAAGATAAGAGCGAACGCTTGTCAAGTGTCCACGGTTTTTTCTAAAGGTTTAGTTCGAGGCCACGCCTAAGAACGGAGACTGATATCTTCGTTTGTACGTACGGTACATTGTGATAATTAACGACAGGCTTAATCGGACTATAAATAGACGACACCACGGGTAGACGGAAGACCTTGCGAGTCTAACGAAACCAATTAAACACTTGCCCAGTGGAAACATGCTTCTTGCAAGTTAGATTTTTTCCTCTTGTGTTGTGAGCTAGGTCCAGATATATGCGCCTCGGTGCTGCAGTGGTTAGCGTCGCTGAATACGAATCCATCGGCCCCGGGTTCGAGACCCGGTGACGGCATCCAGCGCGCAGCAAAACCCAGCTGTTCATCCTCCCACCCTGGGTACCTGGGTGGCCTAGTGGTTAAGATGCTGGGCTGCTGGTGGGGCGTGGTTCGGATTCCATGTTAAACTGTAGGTCTAAGTTGAAGTGAAAAGCTTGACCTTCATCAGAATGAACAATTCGGGCGCAAGCTAACTAAAGGTTTTATATATATATATATATATATATATATATATATAATATATATATATATATATATATATATATATATATGACACAAAACTTAAATATTTTTTTTTTACATACACTTCGATTATAGAGGACATACACTTCGATTATAGAGGAAAATGTTAACAGGCAGAGGCCTCGTATTTAAAAAAAAAAAAAAAAAAAAAAAATGCTCCAAGAACGAAAGTGCCGTAGTAAGCTCTTCCAATGCAAGTATATAATGTTCCTGTTTATATAGGTTTTTTGTATTTTTATATTGAAAAAGAGCGAAAAATCAGTCTAAATCAATTAGCTATCAGGAGTAATGAAAGGCGAGTTCACCTCCCCCCCCTCTTTTTTTTTATCTAGTTATCTTATCTTCGTCGGCGTTAGCCAAATTGCCGCTTACCTCTCCCTACCTCTTCGGTTTGACTTATTCGCCGGAACCAGATTTAGTTCCTGTTCTTAATTGAGAATTTTTTAAAGTTCATTTTATTGGTTGGTAGGTTGAATTGGTATTGAATGGTTGGTATAGACCTATATAGGTGCCTAAATGCCATATTATTTGGAAGTGTGTGCGCGCGCGTGTGTGTGAAAAGGGAGTTCGTTTAAATGGCAAAGGTTGTGATTCTTACACCGTTATTTGATCGTACTCCTTTGCAGTTGCACAACAAAGGACGAATCGCGTGTCCACTGCAACCTTTTATATATATATATATATATAAATATGGCAAGTTTCGCCTCATTTTACACGCGCGCGCGTACACATTTTTAAATACGTATGAGCAGTTTCGTATCAACCCGAATTTATTTTGTGTAGAACTTCGTGTATGGCCCGGTGGTGTGTGGGGGGGGGGGGGGTGTACGTCGCAAAACCGCTTCTCGTGAGAAGAACATAGACGTTAGCTGCCTGTTCAGTAGTTGGATGGGAGACCGGCCTTTGCGTTTAGATGTATTAACCCGTAGATAGTGCGTATCCCACGTTCGCCTGTAGGTTCCTTAAGTTGCATAACCTCGTGACCTTTGCAAACTATATATATATATATATATATATATATATATATATATATATATATATATATATAACCTTGGTTTTGCTTCCGCCCGATTTGTTCATTCTGACGAAGGCCAAGCTTGTCACTCCACCTTAGACCTACAGTTTAACGTGGAATCCGAACCACGCCCCACCAGCAGTCCAACGTCTTAACCACACACACACACACACACACACACCTGGTGAGTTTCGCGTGTCCATACCTTGTGGCATGGAGATCAGGCTCGTGGCCCCTACTTGTAGCATTGTTTTGGTGAAGGAGTTTCTTTCTGCAGCTCTTTATCTTACATAAGTAAGTACATCCGGCTCATCTTGGATTGCCCTTAGTCAGGTGTCTATAGTCGTCTTTTGAAGATTTCCACATCGATACCATTTGGGCTCCGAATTTCTTCGGGTAGCTAGTTAAAAAGTCTGCCTTTTGACGACAAACCTATTCTCCAAAACCGAGGTTGCCCCCCCCCCCCTGTCTCGCTGTTAGTTTGGGAATACTGCACAATCTCCTTTCCTACTTTCCATGTTGTCGGGATGGCTTCAAGTTTGAAATTAGGACCTATCTTTATTTTCCATATATGTCGCTCTCAAGTCAGTGTAAATGTGTTTAAAAATAGACTGGACAAAGTACTGAATACCCTCATGGCCCAAGACTAAAACATACAACTCTGCAGGATTTCGCCTGCGCGGTTTCTGTGTGTGCATGTGTAATTATAGAGCTGTCTTATATATTCTCCACTTTCCTGTAAAATTTCCTTGGCTACTTTTCCAGGGTCAAGGCATTTTCTTCAACCTTTTTTTTGTATCTGCCTCTGTCTGGCAGGGAGGGTGGGTAGAGCGCTTTATGCTTTTCTATCCAGTTTTCTACTACTGCTAGAAGAGTTGCTAGAATAATTGAAAGAAAAATTAACTTGTTTAATAACAGGAACCTCTCAGAATGGACCGGAAGGCTTGTGATGCGTCCTTGTAACTCTGTGTGTGTATGTATGTATGTGTATATATATATATATATATATGTGTGTGTGTGTATATATATATATATATATATATATATATATATATATATATATATATATATATATATGGGAGATAGGGTTCCTCCTAAGGAGACGTAGTTTAAGATTAAAGATGAAAGTAAAGACGTAGAATACTGAAGGCATATTTAATTTGTCCAATCGACAACGTTTCGCGTTACCTCACCGATCATCAGACTTATCAAGAAATAAATTAAAATTAATAAGTAACAAAAAATCACAGTAAAATTAGATATAAATAGTAGAAAACCATAAAAAGATAAAAAATAAGTAAAAGAAAAATCAGTATAAAATAAAATCAAAAGATAAAACAGTAGAAGGCAAAATCAGTTAAATATAAAAAATCGGTAAAAGCAAGTAAAAACAGAAATGTACCTATATCAGGCACATGACCTAAAAAAACTAGACAGGACAGTAAAAACAGTGCAGAAGGAAAACTTAGGTGGTTGTAAACTAATTAATATAGAGGGGAAACGGCTAGAATCAAGAATAATTATCCCATTAACACCCAGTGTCCTTTTTGGAGGACACATTTTAACACTACAGTTTAGGTTAGAATTTAACTATTTCATGTTTATTTAAAGTCTAAGTTCTAACCTAAACTGTAGTGTTAAAATGTGTCCTCAAAAAAAGGATGCTGGGCGTTAATGGATTAATTAAGACTGGGGGGTTTAAATATTTTATACAAAGGGATTCATAAATACGGAGGGAGGATAAACAGTTAAAATACTTGGATCACCTGAAGATCAGGGCCGTTAGCCTTATAAGGCTAACTGACAAAATATTACGACTTAACCATTCGTTAGGTCAACTGTACGCCCTTGACGATTGGTTAGGTTGTCGTGATATTTTCGTTAGTTAGCCTTATGAGGCTAATTAAAGGAGGCTGGGGGCCCTGATTTTCAGGTGATTCAAAGACTTTAATATTTTAAAATCATCTATAGTTACATCCACTTTACAACTGATGGAGTGATTCCTTCTTGGAGAGAACTTTGCCGGTTCTATGGCTAATACCCGTGTGTGAACATAATCTAGCCTGCAGTGAACCGATGGTGTTCCCAGGAGACATATGTTGGAAGCACCGTCCGTTCACTGCAGGCTAGATTTTGTTCACACATGGGTATTAGCCATAGAACTGGTAAAGTTCTTTCCAAGAACGAATTCTCTGCAATTGCAACGTGGATGTAACTATCGATTTTAAAATATTATAATCTTTTAACTGTTTATCCTCCCTCCTTATTTATGAATCCCTTTGCATAAAATATTTAAACCCAGTCTTAATCTTGATTGCAGCTGTTTCCCCTCTATATTAATTAGTTTACAACCAACCAGGTTTTCCTTCTGCACCGTTTTTCGTGTCCCGTTGTTTTTTTTTTTTTAGGTCATGTGCCTGATATAGATACTTGCTTTTACTGATTTTTTTAATATTTTGATTTTTTTTATACTGATTTTTCTTTTACTTATCTTTTTATGGTTTTTTACAATTTATATCTAATTTTACTGTGATTTTGTTAATTTTAGTTTATTTCTTTATGCCTGATGATGGGTGAGGTAACCCGAAACGTTGTCGAATGGACTTAAATTAAAAATATGCCTTCAGTATTCTACGTCTTTTACCTTCATCTTGAAATATATATATATATATATATATATATTATATATATATATATATATTATATATTAGGGTGGTCCTTAAAATTCAAAGTTGGGAAGTTTCAGCTCCCACCCCCGGATATCATTCTAATGGTTGAGAAAACCCTCTAGTTGAAGTTTTTATTAAATCGGACAACGTTTACCCCTCCCTCATCGACCTTGAACTTTTACCCCCGGAGTTGTTGCCCGGTTGCAGTTGTTGCCGTTGTTGCCCGGTTAGCGATCCTGGGTCTGTAGGGTTCGCTTCCGAGAGTCCGGAAACTGGCAGCGGTGGCGAGCGACGACTTGCAGGAGGAACTGGAGTTGCTCCTCGTCGTGGGTCAGCGTCCGGTTGTACTCTTGGACGAGGGCAACTCCTCGCTCGGCATGGTCGTTGATTACGGCGAGCCCTCCCACACGTGCCGCCGCTGTCTTGAAGTCTTCCCGCTTCGGCCAGGTCTCCGGGTCGACCTCGAGGAAGCCGTCCTCCAGTCGAAGTTTCTCGAAGAAACCTCGTGTGTTGGACGACGCCAGGTCTTCCAACTGAAGCCCGGTGAGTACTCGGTTTGGCAGCGTGGGCCGCTTCGCCGGGGACTCCTCACCGACCCGGTCGTGGAGAGAGGCGATGATCTTCCTCTTCTGATCGACGGCGATCCCCGGATCGAACAGCGCCAGCGCCACCAGCTCCTCCGACAGGTACCAGAGGTGGTTCTGGAACTTGATCAGCGCCGCCTTGGCCACCGCAGGGTTGATGTCAGAGTAGGCCAGCAGGTCCTTGAGGAGGGCGAAGTCATTTCGGGGGGCAGTTGCGGCGATCGGAGCCTCCGTCCACGCTTTGGCGTAGACCCGACAGACGAAGATGTAGATGCTCCGGAGGCCACTCTCCTCCCTCGCCGTGAGTTTGAACTGCTGTCGGAACATCCAGACCTTCAAGGCGTATATTGCCTTCGCCATCCAGCGGGCGTGGTGAATCGGCCCGGGAGCTCGGAAACGCACTCCTCGCGGGGGGACGTGACCGACGAAGAGGAGGGTGAGCTCGAGCAGCTCACGGTAATCGTCGCGCAGGTCCTTGCGCTCGACTATCGCCTTCTCAAACCACTCCGTGTCGACAGTGGTGAGCAGAGGAGCGACATCGGGGTGCGCAGCGCCGGACTCGTACTGGCTTCTGTCCAGGAAATCCCAGCGCTCCTGAAAACGCTTGAAGAGGGTCACGTCAGGACCGGACGTGGGGCCCATCACAGCCGTGAACGCCGCACCGAGGAGGAGCTCCAGCACATGATGGCGGCACGCGAAGTAGAGCAAGTCTTTCGCGAGGTGTTGCTCGATGAGGACGCACGCTCCGTTGTTCCGGCCGGTGTTCGAGGCGGTGGTATCGAATGACAAGCCACTCACTTGCTCAGTGAGCTCCCACTCCTCCAACGCGTTGAGGACGGCCTTGGCCATCTCAGAGCCCGTTCCACTCGGCAGCTTCGGGACGCCCAGGAGCTGCACCGCACCGTTACCGGAGACCAAGATGGGAAGCCGATCGACTTGCTCCTTGCTCGTCAAGTCCTGCATGAGCTTGCCGTCCCAGTGAACGACAAGATTGCCGGCCCTCAGTTCTTCCTTGAGCGCCACGTTGAGCCTGGAGCGGTGCCTGCGCCGGTGTCGGCGGATGGAGCTGCGGTTGATATTGAGCTCTGCGACGTCGTGCCCAAGCGACCGGGCAACCTCTGTCAGGACGTAGACAGCTCCTCGGTCGGTCACCTTCGTGCGATCCAGCGACGACGACACAGCCGCCGAAACGATGTTCGTCGTGCCCCGCCTGGAGCGCTTCGGAGCCCGAGGGCTCCCTTCTTCTCCATGGTCGTCGCTCTCCGCTGCGCTTGCGGCACCACTGGAAGAGGACGAAGACCACTCGAGCTCCACTCGGGCCGTAGATGTCGTCGCTTCTTCCTCGGCTCGCTGCCTCCGTCGGTCTTCTTCCCCTTGGCGTTGAGATGCGCGGGCATCGACAGCGGCTAGCGTCGAGTCGACGGATCCCAGCTTGCCGCGCCGACGGGGTTCGCGCTGAGCGAGGAGGAACGCCTTGTCCTCCTCGTTCTTGAGCAGCTCCATGGCGTTAGCGGCAGCGACGTCGAACAGGTTCATCATCCGCTCGCTGAACTCGTCCTCCCGCTTCGCTTGAGCGCCAGCTCGCCCCTTGTTCCTCTTCACATCGTTGAACTCCTTGTGGAGCTTCTCAATCTTGGTGACGATGTGGTCCTTCCGGCGGAGGGGGATTCGCGCCTTTGACCACACCTCGGTGACGAGCTCGACGACCTGATTGGCGGCCTCTCGAAGTGACTTCTTCTGGACGTCGATCCTGTAGACCGTCAGGGCCAAGACCTCTTTTTGCGAAGGAAGTTGCGACCCGGCGATCGATTCCTGCGGGGCAATCAGGTAGCGCAGCTTCGCTGCCATGATCCAGGTTATCTACTTAAAGGTTGAAGGAGTTATTCACTATTCAGTTTAAATTATAATCATTAGAATTTACAGTTTTACACACATTAGTTATCCAACCACTGACGGGTAGCTTGACTTATGGTTAAAGGAGTTATTCAGTTTAAATTATAATCATTAGAATTTACAGTTTTACACACATTAGTTATCCAACCACTGAAAATCTGGAAAGAATGAAAAAAACAAACATTACAAATTATGTAACATTTACTTGAAAGTCAAAAAATTAGCTTAATGGTAATGCTCAATGAGGGAGGGGTAAACGTTGTCCGATTAAAACAATAAATCACCTAGAGAGTTTTCTCGACCATTCGAACGATTTCCGCGGGTGGGAGCTGAAAAATGTTCAACTTGAAATTTCACCCCCTAAGCAAGGACCACCCTAATATATATATATAAATATATATATATATATATAAAATATATATTAAGGGTGTGCGATTTCGATATTTTTATTTCGATTCGATTTTAGATTCGATTCGGCCACTTGTTTTCGATTCTATTTTAGATTCGACTGCGACTGTGCACTGCACTCGCCTATACTTTACAATTTACACGCACCAGCACCAACAGAACAAATGCACCAGCAACAACATACTGAAAAGTGTAATAAACAATTGAACCCAAAGAACTGGTCCAAACTTGTCACACCGCAAGGCGCGCGCACATGATATTCTGTGACATCACAAAATCAAAAGCTGACCATGCGCATTGAGCGCACTCAGATCTTTATAAAAGCGTAATCTCTCAAATATCCAATTATTTTATAACGTTATTACCTATATATATATATATATATATATATATATATATATATATATATATATATATTATATATATAATACATATATATATATATATATATATATATATATAATATATATATATATATATATATATATATATATACACGGCGTCCCAAAAAAATGTATACACACTTTAAATACTTATAAAGGCAGTTTTTATTAAAATACATTTCATTTTCAAAATGTAATAGAATCTACATACATTATTTAATTGTTTTGTCAACGCGTTTTCAAACTGACGTCCGTTCTGGTCCAGGCACTGCTGATAACGCGAAGCAATGGAATCGCAAACATCACGAAACATTTCGTTTGGTATTTGTGTGCATTCTCGTTCAATGGCTGCTCTCAATTCAGCGACTGTTGCAGGTTTTATAGCGTAGACTTTGTCTTTTAAGTATCCCCTTAAAAAAAAGTCTAGTGGTGTGAGGTCTGGTGAACGCGGAGGGTATTTACGAAACCCCTTCGTCCAATCCACATCCACATCGTGCCAAGTACCACTCGCAATACTCCACTCTTCGGTCCGGATCATCTTCATTAATAGCATGGACTAATCTTGGAATGTAACTTTTCCATTGACAGCGCTTCAAAATGCGTTGGACAGACGATTCTGAAATTCCTACCTCACGACTCGCTTGCCGCACAGATTTTCTTGGACTTTGGTGATACGTTTCCAGTACTTTCTTGCTTTGTGGGGCTTGTCGATGTCCGTGGTCTTCCGGAACGCTTCTTGTGGACATTCTGAACAGTTCCATCGGCTTCAAACTTATCTCTAATTCGAGTGATGGTAAGTCGCGTTGGTGGATCTGTTTGAAACTCCCTCCTAAACTGTCTTTGCACTTCAACTGCGTTTTCACACTTCCAGTAGCATTTTAGAATGAATTTCCTTTGTTCAAAGCTTAGTCTGACTGCCATTATTAATTCTAATGGGTTTAACTTGGAAAGAAAGAAACATCAATTGAGCTATCAGCTGTTAGTGTGTATAATTTTTTTTGGGACACCCTGTATATATATATATATTCGATTAATCGCACAGGCCAAATATATATAAACTTGGTTAGCTTCCGCCCGAATTGTTCATTATGACGAAGGTCAAGCTTTTCACTCCAACTTAGACCTACAGTTTAACGTGGAATCCGAACCACGCCCCATCAGCAGCCCAGCGTCTTAACCACTAGGTTACCCAGGGTACCTTACCTTATGAACCTTGTTTCGTGCGTTTCTCCACACGGTCAAGCTGGTGGCCCCGCCTCTAGGTCTGGCTTGGTGGAGGAGCGAGTTGCTTTCTTGCTCTCTCCACCGTACATAGCCAGGCACGGCCGGCTCATCTGGTACCGTCCTGAGCCAGGCATCCAGTCTTCTCTTGAAGACCAACTTTGACACCCGTTACGTTTCTGAGGTCCTTTGGAAGCTGGTTGAAAAGTTTTGGCCCCCTGACAACCAAGCTATTTTCCTTCAGAGTTGAGGATGTCCTTGTCGGGCCTTTAATTTGGGAACACTACACATTCTGCCTTTCCTATTTTCCAGTGTTGTTTGAATGGTAATTGGGTTTAGTTTTAGGTTGGTACCAGTTTTTCGATCATTTTCCATATGTAGATTATGGTGTACCTCTCTTCTTTCCAGGGAGTACAGATTTAGTTTACGTAGTCTTTCCCAGTAGTCGAGTTCTTTGCAGCCATCAATCTTGGCTGTGAAATGCCTTTGCGTTTCTTCTAGTTTATTAG
The DNA here is from genome assembly GCA_023014485.1 of Bathynomus jamesi. Classification (NCBI taxonomy): domain Eukaryota; kingdom Metazoa; phylum Arthropoda; class Malacostraca; order Isopoda; family Cirolanidae; genus Bathynomus; species Bathynomus jamesi. The sequence continues at coordinate 32,842 of JAJOZX010013871.1, forward strand.
TTTCTTCATTTTTATATGGGGACTTCAAAACTGTGTAGTATTCAAGTTTTGGTATAATCAGTGTTTTTAGCAGGGGAATCATTCATTACCCATTACCCAATCATTACCCATTTATCTACCAACCATTTTCTTAATTGTGTGGAACGATGGACAGCTGGGTTTTGCTGCATGCCGCCTGCCGTCACCGGGTCTCTATTCCGGGGCCGATGGATTCGTAGTCGGCTATGCTAACCACTACACCACCACCGAGGCGCAGTAGAGGGATGGGCATCGGTCTTAGTTTGGCAAACATCACCCGCAGTCATTCGTGAATTCGCAGTAGCCATCCTTTTTAATCCGTTCCAAAGCCGTTCAAAAAGCCTTTCCATTTCTTTATACTGCAGCAAATAGAATTCGAAGTTCTATCTTCCTACAACTCTATCCGGACCCGTGTGCAGCAATAACAGCTCTCTCGAGATCCGTTGACAGCTATTTACCACGACGACCCATTTCTTAATAATGGTTTGCACAGTCATCCGTCTCGCATGAAGAAATTCTGGAATTCAGAATTGCCAACATAGTAATCTAATCAACAAACGGCCAACTACTGATAATTTTTAAATCTTCACACTGAAGGTGGACACACAAGTATTAAATAATTTTGTAAGTAAATGTACGAGAACTTTTGCATTTCAACTATTTTTTATTTTCCCTAAATTCTTTGATGTTTTTCATTATAGCTATTTTTTAATTAAATTAATTTTTAAAATTTTCCAAACGGTAAATATTTTATAATTATCCTATGCATGATACAAAAGATAAGGACGAATATAACTGAACGCCAGTGTGTGTGTGTGTGTGTGTATATATATATATATATATATATATGTGTGTATATATATATAGTGTATATATTATGTGTGTATATATATATATGTGTATATATGTGTGTATATATATATATATATATATATTTATATTATATATATATATATATATATATATATATATATATATATATATATATATATATATATATATATATATTATATATATGGGAGATTGAACTCTGTGATCCCCTGAGGTTTTTTGATACACACAGACCATGCATGGAACAAGGAACTTTTGGGGAAAATTAAATCCACTATAGTTCGAATAAGTAATTGTAAATGGCAAACACTAGTTTTTCTTTTCATATCTCTACCGATTCATCGATTTGTAGTACCTGGTATTCCATGCATTAAAACCAAGCTCTCTCTCTCTCGTCTATTGTTAATTTTGCAGCCATCCCATACCAAAAAGGAAAAAATATAGTGAACACTGAAAATTCCTGTGATGCGCGACTTTTGCGCCACCCTGTGTGTGTATATATATATATACAGGGCGTCCCCAAAAAATGTATACACACCTTAACAGCTGATAGCTCAATTGATGTTTCTTTCTTTCCAAGTTAAACCCATTAGAATTAATAATGGCAGTCAGACTAAGCTTTGAACAAAGGAAATTCATTCTAAAATGCTACTGGAAGTGTGAAAACGCAGTTGAAGTGCAAAGACAGTTTAGGAGGGAGTTTCAAACAGATCCACCAACGCGACTTACCATCACTCGAATTAGAGATAAGTTTGAAGCCGATGGAACTGTTCAGAATGTCCACAAGAAGCGTTCCGGAAGACCACGGACATCGACAAGCTCCACAAAGCAAGAAAGAGTACTGGAAACGTATCACCAAAGTCCAAGAAAATCTGTGCGGCAAGCGAGTCGTGAGGTAGGAATTTCAGAATCGTCTGTCCAACGCATTTTGAAGCGATGTCAATGGAAAAGTTACATTCCAAGATTAGTCCATGCTATTAATGATGATCCGGACCGAAGAGTGGAGTATTGCGAGTGGTACTTGCTTGGCACGATGTGGATGTGGATTGGACGAAGGGGTTTCGTAGAATACCCTCCGCGTTCACCAGACCTCACACCACTAGACTTTTTTTATGGGGATACTTAAAAGACAAAGTCTACGCTATAAAACCTGCAACAGTCGCTGAATTGAGAGCAGCCATTGAACGAGAATGCACATAAATACCAAACGAAATGTTTCGTGATGTTTGCGATTCCATTGCTTCGCGTTATCAGCAGTGCCTGGACCAGAACGGACGTCAGTTTGAAAACGCGTTGACAAAACAATTAAATAATGTCTGTAGATTCTATTACATTTTGAAAATGAAATGTATTTTAATAAACACTGCCTTTATAAGTATTTAAAGTGTGTATACATTTTTTGGGACGCCCTGTATATATAGTTCGGGTTTTTTTTTTTGACAAACTAGTTAGAAGGCATAGCCTGAATCCAAACCCAGTGATATAACTTGCTATATTAGCTCATCAAACTGTTGTTGAATTCAGGGTAACCTTTTTTACTGGTGGCATTGCGGTGAAAAGTGATTAATATTTAATACTTGCTTTCATAATTTCTATATGGAAAATGTTTGACATTCGTAATACATTAGTTTTGAGTTTAGAATCATCATCATTTAGTTTTTATACATTCTCTTACTAAAACGCTTTCATAAACTGCTACAGAAAATAATCGCTGTTGCGATCCTTTCAAAAGATAAAAAGCTTATCTTGAAAAGTTTGAGGCCACTTCCAAATGTTGTGGTAGAAAACCGTGATCCAGAATATGGTTTGTCATTCATCACTAGTTTGTACAAATTGTTTGGGAAAAAAAATCGACCAACATAACTCATTCAGAACCTCAAAACAAAGTCGAGCGAATAAACTGCACCTCGCGAGTCTCCAGTAAAACATTCAATTAGTGGTGGTGATGAAGTAGAAATTAATAGAGAACTTGCCACAATTCTTCAACGGCTCGCTGTCACCCCAATGAAATTACGTAAGTATTCAAAGAAATCCATATTAAATTTAATATATAATAAACCAGATTAAAAGTACATCAAAGATAGAATACGCAATAACTACAGCAGTTTTTCTTAATGTCTGATGGTACGAAACTTCATTTTCAAATGGCTTCAACACCACCAATAAGTCAAGATGGCTTCTGAAAAATATAAGAGCGCTTCATAATCTCTAAAAAGTTAGAAGACACATTTTCATCAATAGTTCCAGATGATGCAGGACCATCCAAGAAAATCAATCTAATGAAGAAAGACATTGAAAGGTAAGAGAAACTCTGAAACTGATATAGGAATACTTAATTAGCTTTAATGTATGTGCATTTTTTTACGTAGGAAAGGGGGCGGGGTGGCTAAGGGCGATCGCCCGCAAAAATGTGCCCTCCTATATAAGAGCGTGTCATAATCAAGGTGTCCGAGGCTCACGATGCTTTTTTTTCATACATATTTTGAAAAGATTGTTTAGTGTGTAAAATGCGGGTGTTGTGAAGAATGTAGGTACGAGTGTGTGTGTGTGTGTGTGTGTGTGTGGTGTGTGTGTGTGTGTGTGTGAGTGTGATATAGCGTGCTGAACTGCTCATAGGATAGATGAGACACGGGGAAAGATCAACTAAAGAGGACAGTGACGAGAGAGATGGGAGTTCCAGCATTTCCTGTCTCCTTTCTAACACCCCCCCTTACGGAGTACTTTCCCTGGTCGATTGGCGTCTAGTGTCTCCTCCATTTACGTATCTAAATGTTAAATATGAATCCTGAATGTGATACAGTAGATCGGTTAATTTCTATTTATAATATAGAGGTAGTTGACTGAATTTGATTATATTGCAAATTTATCTACTCTGCATTTTGTCTAGTTTTAACTTATTCCAAATGAACTCGTATCATGCAAGCGTGACAGAACCAGTTAAAACTAACTACTTACGTATCTCCATTTCTTTTTTCCATATATGAGGCACTCGTGATTAATCTCGAGGATGAATTCAATTCTAATTCTACATTTCCTATCAACGAAGGCTTTCAAATACTGTTACCTTTTACAATTTCAATTTTTTTTTTTTTTTTTTTTTTTTTTTGTACAACCCGGTATTTTTTTGACAAAGCCAATTATTTGAAAGGTAGATTTGGCATTCTTCCTGAGGTTCCCAAGTATAGTAAAGGTAAAAAAAAAAAAAAAAAAAAAAAAAATTGAGTGAATAGACAGTAAGTGATGATGATGGAAGTCGGTTGTGTGCAGGTAAATCTGATTGTATTAGCATAAGAAACAGATGGTGAGGAGTACAAGCCAAAATGCCTCTTACTCGGCAATTTGAAAGGATTGTAACTGTATAAAATAAAGAAACTGATAATAGTATAGGTTTTTTATCATTCTCAAATTTAAGACCTGAATGGTGTGTGATTGCTGGAGGGGGAAAGGCACACAGAGTTTGTGTTTGTACCTACCACCAAAATCCTAAACCGGTGGTATCTTCAGTTGGTGAAAAAAGCTCGACTTACCACCTTATTGACAAGTGTGTTTGTGATTCCAATAATTCTAAGTGTATGTTACAAGAATGTCCTGGTGAAATAGTTGTAGTAAACTTCTTGAATACTATATCCGTCTTGACAGACAGATTCAGTAGAATATGTTCAGTGCACTAATGTTATAGGTCTACATTGCAGAAAAATATAGCTCCTGCAAGACGAGTTCATTGAAATTCTTTCAGAAATGATCTTATCTTACTAGTCATCCCTGCATCGCAGAAAGTCAGTCAGTATATGAAAAACATTGAAATTGAATCTTAATCATGAAGTTCTTGTACTAGGAGGTTTTGTTGAAAACTATTCATTTATTACCTAAGATGGCGGGTCGCATTTTGCATCAAGCACTCTGATGTAATCAAATTTTTCTTTGTTTCAAAAGAGCAAGTTGCGGCTAATAAACTAAATCTGTCTAGTAGGTTTGATGAAACTTTAGCAGTGAAGTGTACAAGTGGATACCACAGAATTGTACCAAGGTCCAAGAATCGGATACAGACTTATCATACTTCAGATACTATTAAAGAGAATTCTGGTTTACTCAGAATCAGTAGAACAACAGGATGTGAGCAATCTGCCAGTCAATGACAATGAAGACAGATTAACATACTGGCCAATATGTTGCTGCAAGTATGATGATAAAGTTTGGCTTTAAATAATTTTAGATACTTCATAGGAGTTTCGTGATCAAATTAGTTTCTTGACCACTTCAGGAAGTCCCAAATTATTAATAATAATAATTTATTATTATTAATTATTATTATTATTATTATTATTCCACGTGAAGATGATATTTGGTGGAGAAGAAAGGACATTAATTTATGCCATGTCGAGTCCAAATATCCACCCTGGCATTAAAATTTACTCTCTCCATCCAAAGGAAATCAAAGTAATGGATGGAGCCCTAGGATGAACTTGGAATAAAGCATGGATTACTACAGTACATATTGTTTGTATACATATTGCGTAGGTATATGATACAAGTGTGTGTAAATACAAAATAGCTCCGAATCCATGTTCATCTAAATGTTCGTGTTAAATAATCTTTTTGTAAGTTCTGTTGAGCTGTACTTATACTTGTGAAATAAAGTTCTTCATTTGATACGATAGTTTTTCATTTCCCCACAACTCTAAGGTGCATATTTACATATCACCACCACCGCATCCACTAAATTAACTCTTAATAAATAAGGATGGAGAGTCAAATGTTAATGATATAGAAAGTGAAATGTGATTTTTCAGTGGTTAGCATCATTTAAATCTTAAAAAACCTACTATTAGATGCTATTAGTTTTTCTCACTTTCCACTGATGAGTTGAAATTCAATTTAATCGTAGTGGTTAGCGTCGCTGACTACGAATCCATCGGCCCGGTTCGAGACCCGACGGCAGCCGCGCGCAGCAAAACCCAGCTGTTCATCCTTCCACACAAAGAAAGTGGTTGGTAGATAAATAGGTACCCTAGTGGTTAAGAGGCTGGGCTGCTGATGGGGCGTGGTTCGGATTCCACGTTAAACTGTAGGTCTAAGGTGGAGTGAAAAGCTTGACCTTCGTCAAAATGAATAATTCGGGCGGAAGCTAACCAAAGGAATATATCTATCTCTATCTATCTCTATCTATCTCTATCTATCTCTATCTATCTCTATCTATCTATCTATCTATCTATCTATCTCCGGGGTGGAAGTCGCCCAAAACGAAAAATTTATTTGTAACGTTTTATTCATTGACTATTAGGTTTTATGTGCTTATAATTATTTATTCATTTGATAAATTGACTTTCGGATGCACTTTGAATCATTCTTCTGTCTGAATTAGGAACTGAAATATGACAATTTGAAATTTAGTAGTATGTGACTCCCACCCCAAAAAAAAATTGGCATAAATTTTGAACCATAACTGATTATAATTTTATATTTTGAGTTTGTGGTTTAGATAATGCCACACCAAATTATAGAAATATTGAAGATAGTCCGTCATGCACTGCTTGATTTGTCCTGGAATGTCCCTGAGGTTAACTAGCCTTTTTAGATTAGGTTGCATGTCGCCTTGCATATAAGAAAATGTAGCAGTTTCGCAACAAGGTGTGGTGGGGTGTGGCTAATAACATCTGATCGACAAATTATCGTGAGCAGGAATGTTAGTTTTTTAGTGTCGATGTTATTTGTTGAAGATATGTCGCACGATTGTGCATTTAAGGGTGGGGGCATTTCTAAGTTCGAGTCAAGGGTAGGCCTCTAATAAAAAATATAAAACTATGTAAATTGTCGTCTTGCATTGTCCACACATCAGCCATGGTTATTATTATATAGTATAATAAGCCTTTTTCTGAATGTTTCATTGTTTCAAACACTCGGTTTCTTCTTGTCTGCTCGGCACAATCTTCCACACGACTTATCCCCTTATCTTCAATAATAAACAACCCAATTTTTCCTCTTCACTTAACAGTCTTGGTGTTTACTCTTCGCGTGATTTTTCTTTCCTGGAAAGATCACACATACTCTTACTAAAACAGCTTCTAAGAGGTTTAGGTGTGCTGTACGGCTTCCGCGGTTTCTTTACCCCGACTCAGTTGTGTCTGTACAGTGGTCATGTCCGCCCCTGTATGGAATATGCTTCTCGGGTGGCTCAACCCACCCAGCTCTACTTGACCTGGTGGGAATCAAAGGCTTTTCATCTCGTCATTTCTCCACCTCTTACTGACTGCCTTCAGTCTCCCTCTCTCCCTCCCCCCGTCCTTTCGCTATTATGACAGACACTACCCTTCTGATCTACACTTCCTTAAGGAGAACACGTAGTACCCGACTTTAGATACATTCTCATTCTTTCCTATCCAATCATGGTAAAGTTAATCGGTATTTTCAATCTTTTATTTACTGAACTTGTTGACTAGAACACACTTCCTCAATCATATTTCCCTCTGTCTATGACCTCCAATCTTTCAAACGGTGTCCAGGCATCTCGAAAACTTTTGACGTTGATTTTTTTTCTCCTTCCTCCATGAGTTGGGGTGGGGACGTTTTTGGGCGTTCGTCTTAGCCCCCTCCTTCTTGCATTAAAAAAAAAAGCTTCTAAAAGCTTAGAGTAAGTCATTACTCATTGGGCTTATCAAATGAAGGTGAGTTAGGCGCGGAATTACTACAATTTTTATTTATTGTGCCTATCAAAATCGACCATTATTAGGACACCTGAAATTAGGATGTGTAACACTAAAAACTAATTAGTCTTGAAGAATTGCCTCTACAAAAAAAATCTAACGGGTGATTAATATATATATATTGAATTGAATAACCTTTATTAATAAAATAAATACATTGGTTTTGCAATTTACAATGACGTAAATAAATGTGAAGCTGGACTATTTATTTTATTAGTTTGGCCCTTAATCTTTAGGCTTTACTGTATATAGGCCTGCCTATACGTAAGATTTAACGTATTGGGTATAGTGTTACCCACTTGACCTATTAGTTGGTTAGCCGTTGAAAGGAGTCCTCCCCAGTGGCGGAGTGTTGGTCTTGATTATGTGGCGAATTAGCTCTAATACGAGAAATGTTGGAGTGTAAATGTTGGCAGTGTTTATTTGTTTTCGCAAGTGTCACTTATTTGAAGGGTTTGTTTGCGTTGTCATTAAAAGTACGATGAAACGACCAGGTTGTTCAGTGTGAAACGACGTCTGCGTGTGCGTACCGTAGTACCATATTTTATGTAGTTTGTTGTCGTTCTACGGATAGAACTTTATTTTAATGTTCATGGGATTTGCGTGATACACGATACACGCCCTCTATTTCCCTACTCTTTTTTTTCTTCTTTTGGAATTGCGTACTGTACCAGTACCGTGGGTTTTCTAGAAGTTTAGGAAAGTGTTCGTAGTTCCGTATAGGAACGTGACTTTGTTTCTCAATACTTTTATAAAGGACTGAATGGCGTTGTTAATGGTCGAGAAGCCATATAGCGCCTGTCACGATTCTTTGTTTATATTTCTGTCTCGAAGCATTCCCTTTGCTGGTTATTCACCAAATAGTCGGATGAATCTTAATTAATGAAGTATCATAGTCATTTATTATTATTATTATTGAGAATTTTTCCTTGACAAAAGTTCCGTCTTTTGTATTTTAAATTAAATCGAAGTTGTTTAACTGACATTCGACGAGTTTCATTTTAATGTTAGTTATTCGTACGAGGGTTTCATGGTTTATATCATATAAAGATTCGCGCTATCAGTGACGTACAGTCTGTTACAAAAATGGGGATATGGACCGTAAAGTAGGTATGGCCATCTGGGGTGAGGGGGGTAAGGTAGGTATGATTTTTTTGTAATAGACTGTACTTAAGCCTAAGTATGAAGGTACCACGTGGCTGGGTGTGGGCGTGGCGTAAAATATTTTGAAGAAAAATTCAAATAAGCCTCAGAAATTAATTATTTTTTTTGCTTGATATTTTCTATTTTTTGGCGATGATGATGATGATAATAATAATAATAATAATTTTTTGAAGATACCCCACCGAAATAGTAAATAGTAATTTTTGAGGGGTTTTATTTCATTTTTTGGTTGAACCTTTTCATAAACTGTATACAAGGGATAGTTAGTATACAGTCAATCTCACGCTGTTCTAAATTTTAAAGTGTACCACATAGCTGAATCGATACACGCTTTGGCAATGATGTATTTCTTAATATGATTGATTGATTGAGCGTGGCTATCCATATATCCACGGTGACGATGTATGTATATACTTGTTGCATGGAGATATTACAATCGTATGATACGGATTACGTTATTGAGCTGTGTCGTTTATCAAGTTCACCGCATATGCTCACCAATTGTTGGCGAATTGTTAATGGATAATAAATGCCTTTACATGAAATGGATGTTTAGTTTGAAGGATCAACTAAAAAAAAAAAAAGGAGTTTTTGTATTCAAAGTTGGACGTTTGAAATAGAGAATTAATTACTTCGAGGGTATTGAACTGTTTGTGGATTTTGGGTATAAAAATTCATGGTGAAGCAGACGTGCACATTGAGACCACAGAAGTTCGTCGAATTATGCGTTACACTCGAGTAAGATGATGGATGATAAGAGAATTCAGCATATGTCAAACGGCAAACGGGAAAAGCTAGAAAGAACTCTCATTAAAAGAGAAATTCGGATCAAACATCTGCGAAGTGATAAGAATGAGAAGGAAGAAAAATCTGAAGAGGATTCACGTGGTCGCGATAAGGAACGGAAATTGTGATGATGATGATAAATGTCCGAATGCAGTACGGGATCTTTCGTGGGTGCAACATCTTGGGATTTCCCGCACTCCCAGGAGGCACTCCGTGACTCGGCGTCCGCGAAATAATTTAAGCCCGTCAACGGCAGGTTGCTGCCGCGGGAGGAGGAAAGGCAGCCAGATGAGGATGATGCCTGGCACCGTGCCAAAACGATAGGGGCAAAGTAGTCGCACTTGGCCCGCGCATCCTTTAAGCACGTTCTCCATCCGCACGATATAACTTCACCGTTTAATAAATAGGACGCGTGATCCATTCGCCGTCCCCGTTTATTAATTACGAAAGAAAATTTAGTGTGGCACAAAAATAGCCTTAAAGTTCACGCGTGTTGACCAATTATAAAAACGCAACATCTGTTATAACGAAATGTCAATAGGAAGTGGACTGTATTCGTTAGATCTTTTACAATTGGGTTTAGAGGGTTAATGGTGCCAATTAGTGTTCCAACTTGCTTAAAAAAAAAAAAAAAAAAAAAAAAAATTTTTTTGACATATACGAAGTTTAACTAAAGTCGATCCGTCGTTTATAATAAAGTAATTAAAACTCTTTAGAAAGTCGAACAAAATTTCCATTTAAACTAATCTAAATCGATGGATTGGGTATCCTTTTCAGGATGCAAGATGGGTCTCCCTATAATGTTGTGTATATATGGTTTAGAGGTCGGTTTTCTAATGTAAATTTATTCAAATTTTAAACTTGAGAATGTACATATTATAACTTTGGTTGGTTACGAAGGATGCGGCGGACCAGCGTATCCCAATTCGGTAACCCACTGTATACATACATACGCAGAATATGACGCACGCAAACATTTTTTATAGAAGTTTAAAGTTTTAAACTCTTTCATTCATCGTTGACTTCCTCCTCGTTTTACAGAGAGAGAGAACGGTTCATTCGGGATTTAAATATGCATTGTTCGTAATTGCTTTTTTTTTTTTTTAAAGGGTGGGGAGTGGGGACGAAACTAGTCGCAAGTACGTCTCTAATAAACCATTAACGGTACAAGTTATTTGGATTAATTCTCTCCTCCGCTCCATTGTAAAGCTTATGTAAGCGACAGAGGCAGCGCGGGTTGCTGAATACATTTACGCAGGCGATGTATTTCGTGCATTCAGATTCATGATACTCGGAATATTGCAAACACGAACTTACACGTCCACTTCCGATTCACCACATTATGAAACTATGAGAGAGGGCTCGCGGTCATATTAAACCTATGTAAAGGGGGACAAATTCGACACGAAGCACCGAAATGATATACAGTATATATATAATATATACCATAAGATGGGGTAACTGGACGCCTGCAGGGTGACTGGGCCCTACTAATTTTAAGGTAAATTTCGTTATTTTTTCCATAAATTTAGGTACCTTTGCATAGGTAGGTACCTGCAGTTTAAGGAAATAATTCATACTTTTTATGACTAAATTTACCTTAAACTTAGTAGGGCCCAGTTATCCCTGCAGGTGTCCAGTTACCCCATCTTACGATATATATATATATATAGATATATATATATATATATATATATATAATATAATATATGGAGAGGGGAATTAACCAATAATAGATACTAGACACGCCGCTTAAATACAGGGGATAGGTATAAATGTTAATATTGGTGTGTAATTGGGTGTTCGATGAAAGTGCGTTTTAATTTTGATTACACACACACACACACACACACTCTGCATGTTTCTTCTTCAAACTGTTTAATGATAATTTAAAAAATAAGTATGAAGGTCGTTTTGATGAAGCAATTAAAATGAAACAACAGAGCCAATCACAATTCCTATTCGAACAATAGAAAGTTGTCCTTTGAAAGGGCGTATTCAGAAGAGTTAACGGATATTTAAAACAATCATTAGTCGCGGACAAATGAATAAGAAATATAAATTTATAGCCTATATTGTTTCCCTACTATTCACTGCTAATATTGTAAATGACTCTCGCTTACTACGACATAATAGATTTTATATAGCTATTTGCGTATATACAGGGTGACTACAAATTACGGATATACGCTCTATGTAATGCGAAGGTTATCCGTTCTTTGGGTGGATACTCCGGTTTATAAAGCATAGTTTCGGATAAAAGCGATTCTATTAAGATTTATAGAATCCGCGGATGTTCTAAGTTTAATTAAGGAAACTTCGGCAATCCACACTTTTTTTAACATCGTCGTAAACCGCCTAAGAGTCGAAATATTATTTGGGGTTGTTTAACCGCCTTCGTATCGACGAAGGTAATGCGACGGAGGAGGGGACCTACGCTTTTACGCGTATCCGAGCCATTTCAAGGTTGCTGCTGCTGCATCTGAAAGTAGAAGACAATCGCTCATCCAACTAATAATATAATGAACGGGCTTAACGTCACTTAACCTCACTTAACCTCGTGTATACCACTCTACACCAAACGCAAGTTACCGTAATTAGGTACTTTATGTAATAATACACTGCTGACTACCTTACGAAACCGAGACATTCAACCTAATTTAAATATCCTTGTCAACCGTTTAGTGCCCGAGGTACGTTCCTGGTTTTCAATTGGTAAGTTATCGATGTAAATGAACTGAATTAAACTACACAATTTTCATTATGGTTTTGTTGTTTTATTGAATTTTCAAGTACGGTACTCTTACAAAGTGTTCACATATGTGGGCAACGGGCATTGTATGTAGTCCTACTCAGAAAACAATACTGCCCTCTTTTGTCTCTGACGCACAATTTGTTCCATGTATTTGGACAAGTGATACTTGTCATCAGTATAATTATGATAGTCAGCCAATCAAATGTCAAACATCAATATATAACATTGTGGCAGGACTTCGTAAAATTGTCCACTTATGTTGACCAAAAGCATTAAGGAGTTAACTAACCTAACCTAACCTTCATTATATATCTTTTTTTCATTTATACTCGTAATAATATTTAGTAATAGAGACAGCTATGTAGCGACACTGCTAATGTTGCTATACACGTTTGTGTCTCGAGCTTCGTGTGTATTCTAAAGATGTTGCGGTTTCGTGAGTTAACCAGGAGCGCGCGCAACCTGCATTACATGTGCATGAAGAATGTATTGATATTTAATGATGCTTGTAATTATTGGGCTTTGAGAACTTTTGAGAGTATCTCTAGCCCTGGATTCTTTAAATCTTCATTTTTTTTCCTACCTTCCCTCGTTCGAGTCAAGGAAAGCGAGAGGGGGGAGAGAAGGGAGAAAAACTAACCTCCTCCACACACAAAAAAAGGAAAATGGATTACGAATAAATGATTTTGCTAAGGGAAAGATTATTATATATAATATATATATATATATATATATATTAGGGTGGTCCAAAATTTGGGCTAAAATTTCAAAATAGTTGGAAATGCTCTCCACATGGCTGCGTTTATGCCTTTAGATGTGAAGTGATTTTGTACAAAATATCTGTCGATTCAGTACATAATAAGAGGTCGCTATGATTTTCACATTTCAATTAATTAGCTGATCATTTTCTACCCGCTTCATTTTTAGAAGACGCGGCAGTCACGCCACATTGACTCCGCCCACGTTTCAGAAGATGATGCAGTTCGATTTCTTGATTTCTTGTATAATGCTGTTTGTGAATCAGACAAATCATTTACTCGTGCATCATTTCAAGTTTAAACTACTTGTGGACGGTTTTAAGTTCGTTCAAACTTCAAAAGCGTAGGAATAGTATCTCGTGTAAGTATTAATTCATATATATAATTATTAATTCATATGTATTATATTTATTCTACTTATAAATATATACCGGGTGTCCCATTCGAAATGAAACAACTTTGAAACCTTATAATTTTTTATTAAATGATGCAAACAATGTAATATTCACACAGTAAATAGTCAGTCATAAAGTTTCATATGATATATGTGAATTATAACATTGATACATTGTGCATAGCATAATGTTTCCTTTTGTTAAGATCTTCACATGTTATATGCTGAACAACTTGAAGCTTATATGGATAGAGCTGCAGCCGCTTGCGCACGACTCTATGCACAGTTGAACGAGGAATCTGCAGTTCGACACTGGCACGACGGATGGACTTTCTCGGGCTATTCGTTCAGCATCATCATCCGATCTTGTTCGCCCTCCAGTGTGTTCTTTTAGAACACTGCCAGTCTCCTCAAATTTCTTGGTCCATGCATATAGGTCTTTTCTGGTGGGGGTTCCTTGTGAAAGGTTGTACGGAATCGTCGTTGCACCAGAGTAGGGGACTTCAACTCAGCCATCCATAACATTTCGCTTTTCTTGTGGGGTAAACATAATTCAATCTGAAACCAACAAAAAACATTATGACAAACTTATGCATATGGTGTAGTAACTGGCAAAGTTTCAGCATTCTCACATTAATACTTTAAAAATTAGTGTTTCAAAGTTGTTTCATTTCGAATGGGACACCCGTTATATATAATTGTTCTTTATATGCAAATTTATAACAGGTAAGGATGTTGCTATTAAAGTAAATGATTAAAATTGTAAGGTATGCATCTTATGTCTCTTGAAGTTTATTATTTACTTATTCTTAAATATATTTTTAAAAATTTGGCTATCTTCCTACCCATCAACCACTAACCATTGTAACCAATTTTTTTACTTTGAGTTTGCAATTTTTTACTCTAACACTTATTTGGTGCTAAACGGTTAATGCATTATTTTCTCTCATTTTTCAGGTTATGGCTAGAAGTACTCGCTCATCTGCAGAAACGTGGGTTCTAGGACAGCCCAGCAACGAGGTGTCAACTGCAAGGCTACCCACATGTGGTGATGTGCTTCCTTTGGTTCAGTTTCACCACCCTGAACAGTCCAAGACCTTGAAAGAGAGCTACAACTTGGCCTGCAAAGAGGCCCTGCAAGTATGGCAGAGAGCAAGGATTCCTACACAGCGAGTCGATTCCTGCGTTAGGAAACTGTCAAAGCTGTACGAAGAGTTCCTTGCTTTGAAGAAAAACCGCAAGACGCAGCTACAAAGCTGCAGAGTGAAAGAGAGCATGTTCCAAGAGACACACTCGGAGCTTTTCAACGTTGCCTCGAAGGACGCCTTGAAAGTGATAGACAAAGAAGAAGAAGAACGCCAATTCCTGATGATGCAACGAGAAGACGTCTTTTCCTGCAGTATGGCAGGCCCTGACAAGATTAATTTTGCCAAGGAATACCGCAAGAGATGTCGACAGGAGAAAGATAAAGAGAGGCTGCATTCCAGGCTGGAGCTGCTGCTCTTCGATCATCCAGCACATCCACTTCATCCTCTGAAGCATTCAACGCTGAAGACGATCATTATCGTTCGTCAAATTCGACCGGAAGAGCAGATGTACATTCTCATCCTCCGAAACGAAACAATATCTTCATCAGATGTGGTTGCTGCTCTTGATCGCGTCAACCTTCCCGATCGAGAAGTAGTCTTCGTTGCTGGATCAGTCGCTCAAGCCGTGGGCTATGATATTTCTACAATGACTCTCACGCAGCTCCATCCGTCGTTCAAGAAGGCAGGCAAGGCAGGCAGCAGCCAGAGGATCAAGCTTCATTTTCTGTCGAAGGACCCCTTCTTCACTGGGATGGGGAACTACTTCCCGACATCGGCGGCGCGAAGGAAACAGCCGAACGAACCGCGTTAATCGTTACGGGAAATGGGATGGAAAACTCCTACCCGTGCCAAAAATACAACGAGCTACAGGAGAAGAACAGGCCAAGGCTTGCATTTCGACGATTGATGCCTGGAATCTTCGCGGTGAGATCCAAGGTCTCGTATTTGACACAACTGCGTCTAATACTGGCCTTCACAGGGCAGCCTGTACCATGATTGAAGAAGCAGTAGGGAGGGAACTTGTCTGGATCGCTTGTCGACATCATATCCTCGAAGTCGTCTTGTCAAACACCTACAACGCACTTTTTGGACCCACAGGTGGCCCGGAAATGACACTTTAAACGTTTCCAGAAAAAAATGACCATCACTTCAGAAGGATTCCTTCACGAAGGCTTCAAACAACCTATTCACAGATCCAAAGATGTTCCAGCTTCGAGAGGAAATGATCCAGTACTTCACAAAGGCACTGGAGTCTAAACAATCGTGTGATAACTACGAGAAATTGCTACGACTCTGCCTCACCTTCCTCAGGTGCCGTGATGAGAGAAGTCAAGGTCCGCGCTCTAGGACCAGCTCACCATGTGCGCTGGATGGCCAAGGCCATCTACGTCCTCAAAATTTATCTGTTCAAGCATCAACTACAGCTGACAGCACGTGAGACGGAGAATATCACCGAGCTCTGTTTATCGCCTTGGTCTACGCACGTTTTTGGAACGAGGCCCTTGTCGGAATCAACGATATTCTACTTCTTAAAATCTTGCAAAAGTACCCAAATCAGACCATTTCCAAAGCAGCACCCACAGCTCTTCAACGGCACCTGTGGTATCTTGGAGAGCATCTCATCGGCCTTGCCTTCTTCGATCCTGAAGTCGATGCTGAGACCAAACGGAGATGGTCGTAAACCTCCAACGTAACGAGAATACCACTGTTACTCGTCGATTGAAGCTTGAAGGAAACACTGAAGATTTGAATTTGTATGAAATGGTCACCAAAGGACCCTGGGAATCTTCAATCTGTTAAAAAGAAGGAAGGAAGACAGCGGAGGATATCTTCCTGAGGACTGATCCCAATTCCTGGACGGAGGATGATTGCTTTCAAGAGTTTCGACGAATAGCGATCAACCTAAAAGTTGTCAATGATTCGGCGGAGAGGGGTATCTCCCTTATCAATGCTATAATACATTTTGACGAAGGGTGAAGAACAAAAACAATGCATCCTCCAATTAGTAGCAAAACCTCGCCAAGACTACTCATCGCCTTCGAGGGAGTCAGTGATGAAGCGTTAATTTAAGTAATGATGTATATACACGAAAGATAAATGTAATTTTCTATCAAACGTATCATTTTTGTTCTTTAAAAATTAGTTTTCCTTAAGAGTTATTCTGTTTTCTAAAAAAAAATAAGGTTTGAGATTTAATCTGTTTTCAAACAAATAAACTAGAATTTGCCCTTGTTTTTTCATTTTTTAACCCAGAACATCAATCTACTAGAAAATTAGTAAAATTAAATTCATAGCGACCAGTAAATATCATTCAGTTAGGCTGAAATTTGGCATGGAGATGTTTGATAGATCTACGAACAGGAGCAGCCATGTGGAGTAAAAAATTTTTTTTTTTTGGGACCACCGTAATTTATATATATATATATATATATATATATATATATATATATATATATATATAATATAATATATATATATATATGTGATGTAGCGGATGTCATTTTTTTCACATCCGCGGATGAGGATGTTTGATTTCAACATCCGCGGATGCGGATGTCTACATTTTCGTTATTTTTTAGGATATATTCGAGATTTGTTGTGTTTAACGTATATAATAAGTTATTATATAGAGAGAGCTGTAGCTATAATGTAGTATAATTGATT